>JANHJO010006724.1:73614-89825 GCA_032468235.1 Pseudoxyrhopus heterurus | reverse complement strand
CTCATTTTACCTACCTCGGAAGGATGGAAGGCTGAGTCAACCTTGAGCCTGGTGAGATTTGAACTGCCAAATTGCAGACAGCTGGTAGCTAAGTACTAATAACTAAGTACTACACTCTAACCGCTGAGCCTCCCCAGCTCTTTTTGTCCTGCCCTCAGATGCTTTGGAGAATAAATCAACTCCCTCTTCTCTGTGACAGCCTTTCAAGTATTGGAAGACAGCTATCATGTCACCAAGCCTTTTCTTTTTTAGGCTAAGCATATCTAATTGCCTTAGCCATTCATCATTCAGTTTAGCCTCCATACCCTTTACTTATCATCTTTGTTGCTCTTCTCTGCACTCTTTCTGGGGCCTCAGCATCTTTGTATCATGGTGACCAGAACTGGATGCAGTATTCCAAGTGTGGCCTCACTAATGCAGCATAGAATGGTTCTATCACTTCTCATGTTCCTGATGCTATCTCTCTATTGATTCAGCCTAGGACTGCATTGACTTTTCTGGCAGCTGCAGCACACTGCTGGCTCATACAGTACTTATGTGGTGGTGCACTAGGACACCTAGATCGCTCTTACTGTTATTACTGTTGGGTCAGGTGCTACCTATTCTGTATGTTTGGTTCTTCCTGCCTAAGTGCACAAACATACTTTTCTCACCACTGAACTGCATCTTGCTGGATGTAGTCCAATGCTCAAGTCCATCAAAATCCTTCTGAATCTTAAGCCTGTCTTCCAAAGGTGCAGTTCAGTAGTGAGAAAAGTAAGGGTTTTTTTTCTCATCAATGAGCTACTTCTTGTTGGATAGGGCCCAACACTCAAGTCTGTCAAGATCCTTCTGAATCTTGAGTCTGTTTTCCAAAGGGTTAGCAATTCCCCCTAGCTTGGTGTCATCTGCAAATTTGATGAATGCCCCTTCAACCTCCTCATCTAGCTCAATTATGAAAATGTTGAAAAGCATTGGGTCCAAGACAGAACCTTGAGATATTCCACTACATGCTTCCTTCTGTGTAGATGCAGTTCCATTGAAGATCATATGCTACAGTTGGTCAGCTAACTGCAAATCCATCTGGTGGTAGTACTATCTATCCTATATCATATCATATTTCTTAGCATAGTGTATTATATTATATTATATAATTCATTACACTAATCACTCCTCAAGAGGCAGACAAGTTTGTGATAATAAAAAAAATGGCGGGGTGAAAAATCATTATGGTCAAGAAAGGTAGGGGATGGTCGAAATCTTTTAAAAGAGACAATGATTCACTGATACGATAACTTTTATTTCTCTTTCTGCTTTTTTGCAATAATATCTAAAGGCAAAAATCTATCCCTTAAAGTATTTTAAAATTTAACATTGTCCCTAATTCCAATTTACCAATTTCTGCTCATTAACAAACAACCTGAAATAAAAACAGTGGTTTCAAACATACTTTGAGATGACATACATGTGTTAAATTTAATGCAGTTGCCAAGGAAAAAGAATGAAACAAAAATTCAGATACAAGGCAAAATCTTTGCTACAAACCAGATCCTACCCTAAACCTAGCATTCATAATTCCAGTCTGTGAGCATCTTGCTTTAACATCTTATTAAATACAAGTCAGGGAAGCAGAAGGAATGGCATCGGTTAAATACCCATGGATTTTCATTGCCTTAGGAGCTATAATTTTTGCATACCATAACAAGTGTATGGTCACAATTCCCCACTGCTCAGACTGCTACAGATTACCGACTGTGTAGCTTAAGTGCAATAGTTCATCAAAGAAAAGTTTGAACCAAACCTCCCCAAGACAGAAGGTTAGAGTTAACAAGGCCACATTTAGATAAGACAAAGCAATACTGGATGGAAGGGGCATGTAAAATGCTCATAAAAGCTCCTCTATCACTGGGAGTCTTATCTCACACAGCAGGACACCGGCTGCTACAAACCCTTCCTAATTAGGAGGAAACAGAAGAGTTTAAACAGCTCAGGGTGCTGACACACGAAGCAGACAAAACTGCCCACTGAAGAGATGTGACAGGCTTTGTATGGCTCGTTTAAAAACGCACAGCACCGAAAATTTACTTTGTTATTATATAAAAAAGAAATGTGGCAGTTCCATTTAAATTCGATCCTTTAGTAGATTCTCTCCGGTTTTCTATAAAATTGGTACAGTATCTAATTGTCCTATGTTTATATGTGATTTTTCAATAGGCATATTTTTGCACACTACCACCCATACGATAAACAGGCAGTCCTCGACTTACAATGGTTCATTTAGTGATGTTAAAACTTACAACAGCACTGAAAAAAAGGAAGTCATGACCGTTTTTCAAACTTACGACCATTGCAGCACCTCTATATTGACATGATCAAAATTCAGACGCTTGGCAACTGACTCATATTTATGACCTTTGCGACCTTCTGACAAGCAAAGTCAATGGGGAAGCCAGATTCCCTTAACAACTATATTGCTAACTTAACAACTGCAGTGATTCACTTAACAACTGCAGCAAAAAAGGTTGTAAAATGGGACAAAGCTCACTTAACGAATGTCTCACTTAGCAACATAAATTTTGAGCTCAATTGTGGTCGTAAGCTGAGGACTACCTGTACTTTTTCAACCCAGCTTTCCAGTTACAAATTATTTCCAAAATGACAATTCAGGTAGTCCTCGACCTACAACCACAATTGAGCACAAAATTTACGTTGTGAGAAATTTGTTCAGTGAGTCTTGCCCCATTTTATGATTTTTCTTGCCACATTGGTTAAGTGAATCACTGCAGTTGTTAAATTAGTAACACAGTTGTTAAGTGAATCTGGCTTCCCCACTGACTTTGCTTGTCAGAACGTTGCAGAAGGTGATGCTGCAACTCTCATAAATGTGAATCAGTTTTCAAGCATCCTAATGTAAATCATGTGACCATGGAGATGCTGCACAGTCATAAGTGTGAAAAATGGTCATAAGTAACTTTTTTCACTGCCTTTGTAACTTCGAATGGTCACTAAGTGAACTGTTGTAAGTCGAGGACTACCTGTATAAGCCCTCTATGTTCTGATGGCTTTCATTCCCTCAAATCATTTCTTTTCATTTAAAAGGAAATTGTGATGGTTTTTTTATATCCTTAAATGAACACTGGTGCAGCATTTTAGTTTTTGCATGCGTTGACATTCTTTTGTCTGTGGAATCTGATTCACAGGTTATTGTTTAGTTGTTTTATTTAGGAGAAACATATACAGGGAGGTGAATGGCTGCATGCATTTATCTTAGGACTGCAGAAAGCATTTGGAAGGGGTATTTCACAAAACATACTGGGTCTATATAGCACCTTTCCTCAAAGTGCTAAAACAAACATGTCCTACGAAAGGCCCAGCAATTTCAGAAATTTTGCCAGTAAAATGTTGTCCGTGTGTACAGATGAATATTAAGACAACTAGTAAATCTTCTGAAGCTGCTTTAACAGTTCAAAGAGAGTCTTCCACAAAGTATGCAGGCTCTTCTACAAGGTTTTGTATAGCGTAAAATATATTATTTGATTTAGTTTTCTATTTTGCGAATTGCTGTAATGAAAGACAGTTATGCCTCTTCAAAGTAAATTCTTATATTCAGAGAGGGGAATAAATTTAAAAAATGGGAACATTATATACAAATTCTCACTCAATTCAGCCTGAGTCAAAGAATTAATTTACTTATATGCATCAGTATTATCTTATGGGTTCCTCCCCAATTTCAATTTAAGAATAAGAGAAATGAAAGTTAATCCAAAAGCTGGCTGGCTAAAACATATGACTGGCTGAGTGAAACATATGAAATTAATCATTATTTCTTTTATACAACAAAAGGCAAATACCTCTTTTTACTAGGCCCCAAGTGCCACCCACTGCTTTTTTCATTTTGCATGTGGGCTAGTACTTTTTCCTACCTTTAGGAATATCATGTTCAAGAGAATCCAAAAAGTCAATTGCTGGATCCAAGTCAGCTTTTTCCAGCAGAGTTTTATTCTTCAATTTTACTGGCTCAGTAAAATGGAAATAGGAGCTTAACTTTTTTGCTTCTGTCAGGGACAAACCTGTTGATGAAAGTGAAAAAAGAAAATCAGCACTGTTCAGTAGTCTCTTTTAGAAATATATTGCCGTTCCTTAATTTATTGAAAGTTCACTTTCTTAATTGACCTATGAAATACTTAGGCATTTTATTTGATTAATTAATTGATTGATATCCCATCTTTACTTGTACAACTTTAGGTGGTATACATATGGCTTCCACCTCTTACTTTTTCCACAATACCCCAGGTCACTGATGGTACTATTTAGGTAAGTGGACAAATACATTAGAAATGGGTAGTGAGAAGTTTTAAGTAATTTCATTCACACTAACAATTTGAAACCAGGAGTTGATCGAAGAAAATATTTCAGTGGTAAAGTCCAATAGAATTCTGAATTGTATTAACACGAAGTGTTGCAATACCTAAATTCAGAGGACATTTCTGAGCTTCAGAGATCTCTCTGGCTGTGAAAACTCAACATGGACAGCTTCCCACCATTTTGACATGGGAAAATACGAAAACTAATATTAACTGTAAAATAGGAATATAATTACTAAAAATAAAGAAATTCCCAAACTCTTCTGCTAAAAAGCCATCCTGACCTACTAATGATATCACTTTGCAGTCCTAATGTCCACCGTAAAAGTTAAGAAGAGGCCCTGCTAACCCATGTCATAAAAGAGCTGAGGGGAGAAGACATGAGTTTCCCTGCTAAGTTTATGTCAGTACAGCAAATGTGAACATCCAGTTAAGCCCGTGTGTTGCTAAGATGGAAAAGAGTACTCATCAGCATAGGATAACTCATGACACATAAGACTATATTCTGCAAAGAGAGGGAGCTTACTGCCCTCCAGATGTTTGGGATAAATTCCATGGTTCCTCTCCTCAGCTGGAGCTATGTAGCATAAAATATCTGAAAAGTGCTGCATACATATTACACTCTTGTATACAAGAGAATTCAGAGTTTCCCTGTGCGCTGTTGTTAGCATGGTAACAGCACTTCTTAGAATAACTAGAATGTCTTGAGCAAAAATGTGAACTTGAAGAAGGGTGCCTTTTCCCCTTTTTTATGGCTACTGTTGCCAGATAATAAACTAGGAGTTCAAACGGCATGTCCCTTTTTTCCCCTCTTTTCCTCACAGCAGCACTTACAACACTGAGGTGAAAGAGGAGCTTCCATCTAGATCTCTTCATTTTTTTTTGTTTATTTGCACAATACACAGACTCTGCAACTGAGATGCTGAAAAAGCCTGAGTGTTTGTGTGTCTGTGTGTGCATTTCACAAGAACAAAGAAAAAAAGTACTGCATGCCTTCAAACTGTTAAATGACAAGGGTCAATGTGGCTTAAAGAAGAAAGTGCCCTTTCCCCATGAGGGTTCCATACAACAACAGCCACCAAGATTTTGAACCAATAAACATGTTAGACATGAACTTATAAATCACGAAGCAGAAGTTGGAAACTAACTACATGGCTTGATATTCACATCTTTCCACTTTGCTCTGGTGCACTAAAAGTGAAGAACTATGTGTAGAAACTCTAAAGGCAAACATTTCTATTTACCATTATGCAGTACGTGCAGCAAAAAATTGAGCAGCAGCAATAACTTACTCTCTCCTACTCTGAAAACATGACATTTTTATGTGTGCTTTACACACATCCTGCTTCCTTATATGCATAACACATAACTTGTGTATCTGCCATGTGCACAGGTATGTCTGTCATATATGAGTTGTGACTGAGCAAAATTACAAAACCCAATATATGTGATTTTAGTCATTTTAGAGTTCAAAGGTGACAGAACTGTCCTTGCACAGTTTTACCTTCAAAGCTCCTGTTCACATGCACAGGTCCCATTGGAGATTTTACATATGCGCCCCGTGGAACAATACCTACTTCTTGATCTATCTGATGTATTGTGGCTACCAGACGGCTCTCCTCCTTGACCAAGGGCTATAAGAAAAAGCAAACATTAAAATCTATTCCCTATATTTCATAAGAATGAGACCTGGGAAAGAACAATATTCCTTCAGTCTAATACAGTAGGTATGAAAACTGCCTAGAGTACTGGAAGTCAGGCTGCATAAAAATGTAATAAATTGTTATTATTATTCCTACATTACTAATGAAAAAATTAATTAGAATAATCGTATCAATTCCTTTACAAAATTAGTATATTTTCATCCTGATGAACTTAGAGGTAAATATATTCAAATATATTCACTGTATTTAATATGCTTTCATTGCAAAAAAAACTGGTGGAGAGGAAGTAACTTTGTTCCTACTTAAATACCTTACTTCTATTAAAAATAGAAAGGAAAATACAATTATGGAGAATTATGGAGAAAAGTATTCTATGAGATTACAAACAGTAGTTACTATATTAGCAAAGTCAATAGAGAAGCCAGATTCACTTAACACCTTAACAACTGCAGTGATTGACTTAACAGCTGTGGCAAGAAAGATTGTAAAATGAGACAAAATTCACTTAACAACTGTTTCACTTAGCAACAGAAATTTGGGCTCAATTATAGTTATAAGTTGAGGACTACCTGTAAAGTCCTGCAGGCTTAGGATCAGCTACATAAAAGATCAATTTCCTATAGGAACCTGACTAGGTTTTTTAAAATGTAGAGAAAGTGGGGACCAACACTTGACAGGAATAGGAGATTCAAAAGCCTGGTTAACTCTGTTGGTCTTGGTTTAAGCTGATGTTGGTTTAATCTGATGAACGTGACTCATTTCTCAATATACTTTTTTTATACTTTATTTTATATTAATTACGATTATATACTTCTAAAAAATTAGTCTGTGTCGAGTTATTGTTAGTATTATTTTAATAGAAAAGTGGACAAAAAAGAAGTAAATAAATAAATATACAGAGGGTCACAGGAATTTCTGATATTCACTGATGTAAAAAAATATACTCTACGTTTATACCCTGTGCTAAGGAGTTCTAAAGCAAATATAAAAATTCAATCATTTTACATTTAAAAATTATTTTCCTTTTATATCAAATACAAATGTAGAATACAATACTAACCTAAATATTTTAAAGAAAGACAAATCAAATTAAGATTGCAGGCTAATTTTTTTCCTAACTTTACTCATTTCTGAGTATTTCAGGGGAGGATGAAAGGAGCTTTATTTTAAGGGGAATTCCAGAGCCAAGGCACAGCCATTAAAATACTTTTTTCCATTATCCCAATTAAATGTAATGTTGATTTGGTCTGAATGATGTACCTTAATTATAGCATGGGTAATTGTAATGTGTTGTGTTAATGACAATCTTAGGAAAGTACTGAGACATTAATATTCAGATTAAAGGTGTATACCTCATGTTCTGTATTTTTCTTCAGTGCTTTTCCATCCGTATTATGTAAACTGTAAGCTCAGTGAACAAAGATCTTAGGATTTTTACTAGTTATCCAGTATTCATCAGTAAGTTTTAAGCCTTAGAAAAAAAATCTATGAGCTAAAGTCAGCTTGAACATGTTTGTATTGAAAGTATCAAGTTTCCATTCATATTCACTCCTTTCAACGTGTTTTCCCATATCTGATTAATATCTTAGTGACTATTAAGAATAACTCAGGGTGGGGAAGAAATTCTACCCTGCCAAATGAGCTGAGGGCTGGAGTTTAAAACCTCTTGTAGTCTCCCATCTCTTAAAACAATCATATTCAGGACTCCTTTCCCTATGCAAAGAAAATCTATAAGGAATTATTCTTTCATTACTGCTGAAAAAATACAAGTCTCATTTTCCCTGCTCAGCACTCAAAAGGTCTCTCTCTTTCTGAGCACTTTGAAGAAAATATTGTCTCTGCTGCTGAAATGAAGTGAAAAACTTGTACCTGGAGAGAAAAAGAATCTACAGTAGTGAATGTAGAATTTCCATATAGAAAACTTACATGGACCAGAGATTCCCCAGTCCAGAACAAAATAATTGCATATTTTGATCCCCATCCTTTCTATTTGTAAGAATAGCTATTCATCCAGTCAGAAACTTAATTCTCAAGTATTGTGGACAACACCCACTTGTGCCTAGTATTAGTCATTCTGGAGTAAACATCAACATGACACTGCTAACAATGGAAAAAAACAAGAACAAATGTACTTCCCATTATTTTAGTAATCTTTTTTTGTGCAATTTTATCCTAAATAATTAGCTAAAATAGTAGACTGCTATTTGTGGTTTCATCACTATGAAGCTCATAATACATATGAACCATCTGAAGAATACTGAATTAACAACAACCCCAGACTTAACAATTGTCAATAAGAAAAAAAAATCCAGTCTAAACATCTGGCTTACTGTGTGCCAACCATGCTAGTAAACCAACTATCATTATAATAAATCTTCAGCAATTTAGAAATCATACATATAAAGGAATTTTCTCATTTTGGGAAAAGGAGGGTCATGTTCTGCCTATAATCTTTTTTTTCCCTCCAAAAACAGTACACCATTTAGTACACTTTTTTTTTTCTGTTTGTTTGTTATACTATTCTGCAAAATTGCTGCTGGCAAATGTGTGGGTGAGAGTCTAAAATACCCAAATTCAGAGTGTGCCTACTAATGCCTGCTCTTTATTTCTTCCATCTGTAACTGGGTAAAGAATGATCAGCTGAGAAAAATAAACAGGAAACAGCAGACAGAACTATCTTCTCAAACACTAAGCTACATTTTCATTCTAATCAGCTCTTTTAAAGCCAGCAGCACCCAAGCATTCAATTATGAAAGACATATCTTGAACTTCCCACAGCCAATTAATGCATTTGTAGTTTTTAAATTTTCTTTGTACATGTGTTGGTTTTTGAGATTGGAAGAAAGGAAGCAAATGACTAGCAGGATAGAACCTATAATTTAAAGGTAGTTTTCTTCCTTTGGGATTTGAAGAAAGAATCAAGTCTTTCTATTTTTAAATTAAACAAAAATTTAAACATTGGAAATGGGGAAGGAAGATGGGCACAGATTATTAAGACTATATATAGTTTCTCTAGATTTCCCTATGCTTTCCTATATATATTTTTGCTTTTTCTCCTCCCATTTTTTAAAAAGAAGCTCTGGGGTCACCTCAAGCTTTAAGGTGGCCCTTGGACTGCTCTGTACCCCTGCCTTAAGGTCACTATGAGAGAAAAGAATGGTCAGAAAATTAAATCTGTTGGCTAAGCCTATGGTACTGCTTTAATTTACAGTATGTTGATTCCTGTCTCAGTGTCACTAAAACCAAATTAAAAATAACATTTGATCTATAGCAAAATAAATGTAAAACATAGACTGCATTCGTAAGTACTGTAGTTCATTCTTGAGGCAAAGAGTGACAAATATCTGAAAGTCAGTGGGAATCCCACATTCTCTAACCAGGTTAGACAAAAGGATGAGATAGAAATGCACCAAAAGTAAATAATCATGATGAAAAGAAAATTATAACAAATATTTTTTACGAAAAAATACAAACAAATGATAAAGAATATACATGAACAACTATGTACAAAGGTCAAACCATCACTCATTGACTTACTCCAATTTCTTCTTCATATGATCTTTCACCTTCTTCTTTTTTATCAGGGGATTCATACTCATAAGATGGGTCCCCTTGGAAACGTCCCTTTAATCCCGCAGTCATTCCAATAATTTCCTCTGAGGCGGGTGGCAGAAGACTCCAATCCACACCGTTCAAGCTACCCACCCCACAAAAAAGGTCAAATAGGTTTAGTGTTACTAAACAAGTTTTTAAAAAATCAGAAACTTTTCTTTATGGACATGTATGGGGTCTATCAAAAATCCCATTAAAATTGTCAAAGGCACAGCTGGCAAGCAGAGTTGCAGTGGGGAGTAGGACATCAGAAAAGACTTGGAATAGCATGAATGGTTCACAGATTGAATTTTAAATCAAATAATCCCAATTTCAACTGCAATGGTGCCATGAACCAAGTAGGTATACATTCTCTCTCATACACACACACACCACTCTTCTTCGTTTGCCATAAGGAGTATATTATGCTGATATTGTACTAGACCTTATGGTAGTTGTAGGGATTATAACTTCTTAGTATAAATTATGTGCTCTGAATAACTTGAAATTCCTGTATAAATATTATTTTATCTATTAACATGATTTATGTATGTCTCAATCATATTCAATAATCACATAAAATCATTAAGAGCAAAACCGTAACACTGAAAAGAACATTAAAGCTTTGTATTGAAACATTAATTTTATGTTAAACACTCCTCAAGTATTTATTTCTATGTCTCTACCAATTCAATGAAGCTTTTATTTGCCTTTATTTATATAACATATTAACAAAATCAATCTTATTTTACTAAAACCAACACTGCTAATTATTTTTGCTCTTTTTTATAATTCACAAAGGTTCTTTCACAGGAATACAATATTGAATGTTTAAATATTGGAAAATCACAGAAAATCAATCATTTCCTGTTAATTTGTTTAGTTCAGTAGTTTTTTCTTCTGTTCCAAGATTGACTTAAGATTTCAACATTATGTAAGCTTCTCTCTCTCCATCTTCTGCCTCACTTTCTTTTTTATAGACCTTTTCTTTTAGACCTGACTAAATTTTTTGAAAGAAAAAGTAAAAATGAAATGATTATGCAAGCATGCACATGTGGTAATTTACAAAGCATCCATTTAACTCTGAAAGAAAAATATAGACAGAGTGCTTCTTTGTATGCATTCCCACCCATTGCAAAACAGCATTCTGGGAGGATTTGCACAACCCTTATATTTTGCCTGCTTAAAAGATGAAGTGATGACAAATTATGAGTGCCACAATTTTGTTCATATTTGGCTGGTCTTAATAAATGAACCATTCCTGATCATTGATTTTATATTTTTTTATAAGAAATTGGCAGAATCCAATTCCTGGGCTGAGAAACCTGTATTGTCATTTCAAATTGCAGAATGAATTGTACTGCTCTACTGAGCTTACATTAACACATTTTTAAATACTTTGATTATTTGTAAAATGGTCCTGATTCTTTCAGGATCAATAATAAAAACTGCAAATGAAAATCCTGTCCCTGAAGAGAAGTTGAGTTTTGCATGTAGGCATCAAAAAAGAAAGCTAAGTTTTTAAAGCTAAATAGTTCTTTTAAAATCATTTTTAATTTTGTTTTATTTTTTTGTTCACTGGTTTCAGCTCTTTAGCATAGCAGGAGCTCCAGAAGCACACTGATTGCTATCAGCTGAAGGTAGTCCTTGACTTATGACCACAATTGAACCCAAAATTTCTATTGCTAAGTGAGACTATTTTTAAGTGAATTTTGTCCCATTTTACAAACTTTCTTGCTACAGTTGTTAGGTGAATCACTGCAGTTGTTTAGTTAATAACAGACTTGTTAAGTAAATCTGGTTTCCCCACTGATTTTCCCTGTCAGAAGGTCGCAAAAGGTGCTTTACATGACTGCAACTGTCATAAATATGAGTCAGTTGTCAAACATCTGAATTTTGATTACATGACCATGGGACCACTGCAATGATCATAAGTGTGAAAAATGGTCATAAGTCGCTTTTTTCAGTGGTCATTGTAATTTTGAATAGTCACTAAGTGAACTGTTGTAATCCGAGGATTGCCTGTACTTTGCAATATTCTCTCCACCTGACATTCTCTCCTCTGCCTGTTGGATAACCAGAACATAAGAAATTCGACAGGTTCTGCTTCTCCTATCAAGGAATCAGCCTCTTGGAAACCCAGTACAAGTAGTCCTAGACTTACAACACTTCGTTTAGTGTCTATTCAAAGTTACAACAGCACTGAAAAAGTGACATGACCATTTTTCACACTTATGACCCTTGCAGCATCCCCAGGTCATGTGATTTTCATTTGGATGCTTGACAACTGGTTCATATTTATGATGGTTTGCACTGTCCCAGGGGTCATGTGATCCTCTTTTGTGACCTTCTGACAAGCAAAGTCAACGGGAAAGCCAGGTTCACTTCACAACCATGTTACTAATTCAAAAACTGCAGCAATTCACTTAACACATGTGGCAAGAAAGGTCATAAAATGGGGCAAAACTCACCTAACAAATTTCTCACTCAGCAACATACAAGTTGGGCTCAATTGTGGTCCTAATAAAGGAGAATATTTGTAGCTCAGGGTTGCAGTGAGAGATCCTTGGTGCTCTCTGAGCTTGCTTGTATTCTTGCAGATGTTTCATTACCCTAACTAGATAACATCATCAGTGCTAGTAAGTGTGGTTTGCTGTCAGATTATATATTGTGGTGTCTTGCCTGTCTGTATGGGTGAGGATAGTCTTAAAGATTCTTTGGTTGGGCTGTTTACTAATAGCTTCTTTGACAGTTTCCTGATTAGGGTATTGCTTACATGATTGTTGGTTAACTTCAGACCAACAATCAAGTAAGCAATACCTAGTCAATTTGACTACCTTAATCAAGAAACAGCCAAAGAGCCAACAGCCCAACCAAAGAATCCCTAAGACCACTCCCACCCACACAGACAGGCAAGATACCAGAATATAAACTGACAGCAAACTTCATTCCTTACTAGCACTGATGATGTTACCAAGTTAGGGTAATGAAACGTCTGCAAGAAAACAAGCATGCTCAGAGAGCACCAAGGACCCCTCAACTGGGGTCGTAAGTCGAAGACTACCTGTACACTGTTCAAGCGCAGGGAGTGTAGGGCCAGCCCGCTAGATCTCCACCAGATCCCCTACTCTAGGATCACCCAGGCATAGGGATCTCCCAGCCGCGGCCGCCCACCTGTAGAGGCGGCTTCTGGTCGCAGCCCTGTCTGGTCCCAAGCCCTCGGCGATATAGTAGGCTCCTCGGACGCCTTGGATGCGGCCCCAGAGGCGGACCTGCTCGAAACGGTAGTCCCTGCGCACCAGCAGCAGGGAGGTCCTCAAGGCGGCCCGCTTTTCCGGGCTCAAGCATATCCCGCTGCTGGCCACCAGGTCCAGCGCGTAAGGCAGCGTCTCAGCATCCATCGCTGCCGGGCCGGAGACTGCCGGTTACGAGCGTCTCGTTGCCGAGCAACGGTCTCCCGGGCGCCGCGTTTCTCCCGATTATCGCGAGATCTCAGCCCTTCCAAACTCCTGCCTGCGTTCCGGGATGCGTTCGAGCCTTTTTCTGCCCTCCGCGGGTCTGTGACTTCCCTGCCAAGAGGAGGCTTAGTTCGTGTGTATAATTTGCTGCAGGGGTTGATGCAACTTTTTCTTTCTTCCCGTTCCAGAAAGGGAAAACAGGGTGGCTGGGGGCTCTTAAATCATTTTACCTTCTTCCGCTTTTAAAAGTGATGAAAATCATGATGCTGCCTGGCTTGAATTGTTTGGGAAAACGTAAAAATGTAATCTTTCTAATGCAGTAGATAGTGTCATACACACTTTGAAATCTGTTTCCCGAATAACCCATATGAAGAAACTCTGGACATAGGCACACTTGTGGGACCAGATTTTATTGGCCAAGGGAGAGGCCTTACCCAGAAGAAACTCCTTGCTATTTCCTCCTAAAAATAGAAATGCAACCTAAATAAGAATCTTTTTCTATATTACATAACCTTGAATCTCCAAACTTGGGAGAAGAACTTGAACAAATTTGTTCTTGCATAAGTTGCTTTGCACTAAGCAATTATGCTACCGATTTAATTCCCACAGTGCTCTCCAGAAATGCTAGTAAGATGATATACTGTGGAAAAAGTATTTGTATCTTGCTCTTATTATTTTACAAATAATTCTAGGCAGTGATCATAAATCATTGAAAAACATTGAAAAGGTTAACAAAACCTAGCTAAAAGGCAACAGTTGAAGGATCTTGCCTACAATGTTATAAATCCAAGTAGGAGGTGGGATTGTGATATTAGAATAAACTTGCCAGATGATGACTACAGCACAATTACTAAGTAGCAAGAGTTGTGTCTTTGTTGGTGAACTATGTAATTCTCCTTCCATTTAAACTGTACAGTTGCAGTTATAAAAGTTTATTTTTCCAGGCATAATATTGAAGCCTTATAGATTCCCACACATTATGCTGCCAAAAACAAAAGTTAAAATTATTCTACATATTATTTTATGGCCATTTATGTTGCATGAATGTTTGTGGCAGTTTCTAAATGTGCCACCATATGTGACAGTCTACTGTTACCATACTTTGTATCGAGGCAGTTCGACATGAATATGAATTTGGCAGACTTAATAGTTGACTGCCTTTCAGGAACTCAGACAAGAAAGGCAGAATAAGGACACAATATTTGATTTCATTTACTGGATTCTTCCCTTTATATCAATAAGAATTATAAGTTAGAGGTAAATTCGAGAGGGACTCTGACATCTGTACACAAGGTTGTTGGAAACACATGTGGCTGAAGCCTTATATTTTGTCTTTTCATTATCTACCGGCATATTTAGAAATAAAGAAAATGATGCTATGCATTTGAAATGAGGAGGAAGTATTACGTATGTTCACCACGTTAAGTTACTTATAAAGCAATAAAGGTAGAATAAAAATGTTAAATGTTTAGTGTGACAATATTATTCCTAGAAGAATTTCTGGAACTTATATTCATGGAAATGAATATAAAACAGAATAACTAACAGGGTGTATTTGGAAAGCTCAAATGTTTGGCTAAGAGGGCTTCACAAAATACTTGTTGCTTCACACCAACCAATATTTAACACATGCTGCCCATGATTTAAAAAGTATTAAATATAGGACAGGCATACTTCAAAGTGATTTGGAAGATGTTATTTAGAATTCCTGTAAATGCAATACTTCTCTACTACTAATCAAAACAATGGGAGGAGTCCTCCAAAAATGAGGTGCTGAATGGCACATTGATCTTTTTCTCCTGCCCACAAACAGCTGATTTTGCTACCAAAGCTGTTTCTTTGGCGGCACACTCCCCAGATTCAAATGGGAGCAACTAGGAATGACCCAAGATGACCGTGGACATGCCTAAGAAGAAGAATCTTGACAGCCATTCAAATCATTAAGTTAACAAGAACAGTTAGCCTACCAAATGGTCTTTTAAGCAAAGTCTTAAGGTTACATTTTACATTTGCACCCTTAAAGATTCAAAGTATTATTGTATTGCATTGTATTAATATTTTACATTATTCCAGTAGTTTTAATTGAAAATGGAACTATGGACAGTGCAGGATTATGGTAAGTAATAAGTAATAAAGAAGCCATCCTTCTTATTGTGTGTTAGCACATATCCTTCTTATTGTGTGCTTCTTTCAACCAATCTGAGATGCTTAGTGTTTCATACAAACAAACTTGTTGACAGTGGTTAGACATGAAATTCAAACAAAAAATTTGCTACCAGAGTTTGAGGGAATAGAGGCAAGCAGTTGTTGTATGTTGATATATATGACAGGACACACACATGCACAGAGAGGCAAATTTATTCCAAGTAACATAAATATATTCATAGGTTTGCCTCCAAGATATTTTGTTTTATGCTGATTTTTTTCTCTTGTAACTAATACTTCAAAAAATGTTTTGCCCTGAAAACCTTGTATTATTCTGCATGTCATTCCAGATTTTTAATCTGCCTTTCCATGAATAGCACTGATTGTCCTATTCATGTTAGTGGCTATAACTATCTACCTCATACCCTTAAAATTCTATGGTACTTAGCCAAGCCTGGATATAATTTCTGGATCAAAGAAATCCCTGTAGGAGTCAAATATCTAGGGAAAACATCACTAAAACATGCAACCACCAGGTAATTAGAGCAGTGGAAAATTAAGCTCTTTTTAGGTTACTATCTCTTTCAAGTCTTTACCTTCTTTAAAATTCTTGTCCATTCCACCATTCACAGTAGCCAACATCAATTTGAAACAGAAAAAAAATGTCAATTTGCATTCCCACTCTAGTTTGAACAGTTTCAGTTTGTTCTTACTATGAAGTAGAGATAAAAGTAAAAACCTGCAAAAGTAGGCTTGATTGAAAATACCGTAAGCATTTTATCAATAATTCCTTGAACTTCTAAGCCTAAGCAGAGATCTGAATGTTGCATTTTCACTACATATGCCCTAAGCCACCACTATCATCAAATTATCTTCTAATTTATTTAAGCAACAAATACCATCAAACATGATACAAGTTAGGGGCTGGAGACATATATACTCGAGTATAAGCCGACCCGAGTATAAACCGAGGTCCTAATTTTACCCAGGAAACCTGGGTAAAATTATTG
>JANHJO010006724.1:56090-70951 GCA_032468235.1 Pseudoxyrhopus heterurus | reverse complement strand
TTCCCAGCAGTGTACAGTCCATTCAGCTCAAACTCTTTCATTAAATCTCAAAAGATGGTATCAGAAAAGATACTTCTTTTCTAAGAAATATGAGCAGCCAGGGAGGCTTCTCGGTGATGGAAAGTTGCATAATAAGAAAACATTTCCACCTCTGTTGCCTTCAACATCTCCAGAGAAATTCTCAAGTGCACTTGGAAAAGGAAGCAGCTAAGAAATTTCAGAGCAGTTGGAGCTTAATATTTATCAGTATTCATTTCACTCGCTAACCATTATAATACAGGGGGCTCTTGATCCCAGAAAGGGAACTCTGCAATGTATGAAAGTGGTTTCAAAATGAAAGTAATTCCAGAGCGGTTTACAATACAACATGAAAGTGGTTCCAAAATAATTAAATCCTGAACTTTCCTAGAGTCTTTATGGAAATAAATTTAGCCACTAACTCTGCTAAGGAGGCCGCAGAACAGACTGAAAATGAGAATTGGCAACCTAATATCTGTAATTTGCAGTCCAGAGGTAGAGCTAAAAACGTTTGACTCCTGGAGTTTTTGCTAGCAGCAAAACATCATCCGAGCCCTTATGTCATAATCAGAAAATGGAGAAAAGGCATTGGCTCTCGACCTAGTTTTTATTTTATTTTTGCCAGATTTGCAATCCACATTTAACCACCTCATTATTGGGCAGCTTCCTGAAGCAGGCAATTCGATTGAGGAATCTCCTACTTTTCAATAGTTTCTCCAGCACCTTTGTATGCCTGAGAGCTCTTCCTCTCGGCTGTCTTCCTTGAGTCAGCAGAAAATGGCGCTGGCATAATCTGCACGGTCCTGATAGCTAAACTCTGTTTCAGTAACTGACTGGAAAAAAGTGCTATTCTTGATGCAGCAGATGTGAAGGGAAGTGATTGGTGGATTCGTAGGGCTTTCTCCTCTCACACCATCACCAAATCAAAACAGCTTATTGTGATGGCGAACCTGTGGCATACGTGCCGGAAGTGGCATGCAGAGCCCTCTCTCTGGGCACGGGAGTCGTTACCCTAGCTCAGCTCCGCAGCGCATGCAGGCACATGCCTCCTGCTGGCCAGTTGGTCTCTGCCACATATGCACAGGATGGGGAGGGGTGCGTGGGCGTCACATGCATATGTGCAAGGGGGCAGGACACACACGGGAGTTGTGCATATGCATAGGGGTGAGGCACATGCGCAGGGTTGCATGCGCATGCTCAGGACACACATGCGGGGCTAACGTGTGCATGCGAGGAGCACTGTACCTATTCTCCAAAGCACCAGAGGGCAGGACAAGAAACAATGGATGGAAACTAATTAAAGAGAAAAGCAACCTAGAATTAGGGAGAAACTTCCTAACAGTGAGGACAATTAACCAGTGGAACAGCTTGACTTCAGAAGTTGCGGGATGGTGCTTCATTACTGGAGTTTTTTTTTAAAAAAGAGACTGGACAACCATTTGTTTGAAATGGTACAGGATCTCCTGCTTGAGCAGAGGGCTGGACTAGAAAACCTCCAAGGCCCCTTCCAGCTCTGTTCTGACTGAACTGAGCAAGATGAAGGGAGCAAGAACTATGTGGATTTTGCCAAGGCATTTTGAATGCTAATCTCGGTGTAATTACAGGCTCTTGAAAATTGCAAGAGGATTTCCCAACCTGATGTATAATGAATAAATGTGGCACTCTGTGAGAGATTGTGGCGAGACTGGGAACATAATGAAAAGGAGAGTGGACCTGTCGGAGAGAGATTGGCTGTTAAGTGGAAATGTAAAAAAGAGAGAGAGAGAGAAGAAAAGAAAAGAGGGGATGCATTCAGCAACCAAGTCTGTTTGAAAGTGAGATAGGAGAAACCAGGTGCCAGATAGAGAAACCTCATATACTTTGAGCACATCTCATGAGTGGATTAGAAAAAAGCAATTATCTTCGGCAGTGTTGAGGGACATAGAATAAAGGTTTGGAGAATGTGGCTAGGATAAGGCAGATTACTGGAATGTCCTTAAAAGACCTCCCATTTAGATGGTAGCCATTCATCCTTCAGGCATCAAGGGTTGAACATCATCTGACCAACACCTAACTAATCAAAACAACTCACAACAAAGACACACAGGAAAGGTTAACCCTGGAGCTTCTTCTGCTGTTGCTTTGAGGCAAATCCCACCACATTTGTGGAATCCGTAGCTAAAGATGCTGGATTTTCCTGCCTTCTCTTACAAGCACTGCACAGGCCTACCCTGATGCTTGTTATGTGGTGGATTTGAAGAAAGAGTGACCCATCTAGCAGCTGAGCGGAAGGAAGCTTTTTAACAGATATTATGCCCGTTGATTGGAGAAGGAGGTGGCCTTTGCTTCATTTCCTCAAATTTCAGGTCTTAGAGCAGAGTAGGGCAGAGGGAAGCAGATTTAAGGAAGAGAGAGAGAGAAAGAGAGGAGGAGGAGGAGGAGGAGGAGGAGGAGGAGGAGGGGGACCTGTGTGATTCAATCTGGCACGTAATTGCCAATGATCATATACACAACAAGTAATTCACTTGTAGGGTGTCTTGCTTGTGGTGAGAGACTCCACAACTGCGACAGGGAGGAACCAGGCAGTTGGATCAATGAAACCATAGGATGTGGGCAGAGAGAGAGTTGATTGTTAATTGCTTTAGGTTTAGCTTTGCAGAAGAGAGGAGGGGGAGGGGAAATGAATGAATAATAAGAAATCAAGAAGAGCCTCTACAAAATGCTGAAGCCCAGAATGGTCCATCTTTCAGGATCTACCATCTTACCAAGCCATCTCTCAAGGTCTAACCCTCCTCTTCTTCAAGAAAATAGTGAGCATTCTGTGTCCATTAAACATGTTTTCCTAAGCTTAAAAAATAAAATAAAAATCTGAAAACATTGGGATTCCCAGAAGGTCGTTGATTTTTTTTTCCTTTTACTGTTTCAACTGACTAAGCATTTGAAGAATGAAGATAATAGAATCCAGCAAGGGCAGGGAATTTTTCCACACAGCCTGAATGCAGATGATGCTTTATTTTTGTGTGTGTCTTTGGTTGATTCAAAAGAACACAGTGGGTGGATTCACATAACACAGGAGAACTGTGATATGGGGGGAGGGAGGGGTTTCAAATACAGTTATTTCTCTCCCCCCCCCCATTATTATTTTTTTGAAGGAAAGTGAGTTAAAGGTTACTTTAATGTTTCAGGCTTTCTCCTTTTTGGAGTATTCTACTCCACAAATTTCAGGATTGTGATCACAAAGAAAGCCCCTTGTATTTTCCAGTGGTATTCATGCTAAGTCGAATATTTTTCATTTTCTGAAAAGAGAAAACATGCTTTGCAATGGGCTTGCTTTACATCCAATTTATTTTAATTAAAATAATCCTTTTTTTTAAAAAAAAGTCTAATTAGGGAAGGATTCACAAAAGGAGATGACCCCAGGTACGTCTATCACCGTAGCACAAATTTGGATGTTATGCTAACCATACAGAGTAACAGAGTTGGAAGGGACCTTGGAGTTCTTCCAGTCCAACCCCTTGCTTAAGCAGGAGACCCTATAACCATTCCAGACAGATTAGCTGGAATGCCAATCTCTTCTTAAGAACTTCCAGCGATGGAGCACCCACAATTTCTGAAGGCAAGTTCTGTTCCACTGGTTAATTGTCCTCACTAACCCCCAACAATCTGGGTTCTCATTTTACCGACCTCAGAAGGATGGAAGGCTGAGTCAACCTTGGAGCTGGTGGGATTCGATCAGCCAAACTGCTGATCTGCAGTACTCTGTTCTTACCACTGGAGCCACTGCAGCTCCATGTGTAAGAGGCTCATGAGATAATCATAGTTTCTGTCTTCCATTGGTACTGTCAAATATTTTCAGTGTGATCCTTGATTCCTCAATATTTTTGCTTTTTGTTGAAATTAGGAAAAATTAGGTGTGTAGATAGCCAACAGTTAATGTGGGCAGTCTCATAATGGGAGAGGTTTGGGGATCTTTGCATGACTGGCAAGATTCTGTAGAAAAACCAATTTTATTGGCCTTTGCTCTCTGGTTGGCAAGAACAACAGCAAAGTTTTAAAAGGAATAGACTATAGAAAGTGTCAAAATTCCATCTTCTTCAAAGTAATGCTAGTTTAGTACAAGGATAATGAGGCCTTTCCTCTGGCAGTGGCAAAGAAGCTTGATAAAATTATTAAAAACTGAATGTGTGAATAGATTCATAACCCTATCTATTAAGCAATGTCATCTTGTGAGACTCAGGAACACTGGCTCCAGCTGTCTGAAATGAGAGTCCCTCAGAGATCCATACCACCCTCACCTTCTAATTTTTCACAAATCATTAAAAAATCTGGTGATTCTGATTGTGTTGAGCTAATTTTAGGCATTGATTTGGGGTATTTTTTTTATCTTTTTGTGTTCTGAAGTCAGTCTTTTGCTTGATTGTATTCTTTTCCTTTGATTTATCTGGTTTCTTTTTCATTGTCTTTTAATTAATTTAATTTTTCTGTAAATTGCCCAGATTTATTTTAAAGATGGATGATCTCAAAATCATAACATTTAATGTAATTTAACGAAGAGAAGCCACCTTCCATCAAAGATAATGGCATTTCCCCCATGGGACTTTGATACTGCTCCCAGGTTTGTATTTATTTATTTAATCAATTTACATGGCCATCCAAGTAATAAATTGGACTTCTGACTGTGGCCAACCACAATAATTAAATATTCCAACTGTTGCAGACGGGCATCCAACACCCTGGCCCAATACCCAGAAGGAAGAGTACGTCTTTGCAGCTTTATGGTTGACCAACAGAGTCAAGAATATCCAAATATCAGGGGGTATGCTGCTTCAAAAAGAATCTGCCATAACAGACAAGGAAAACCTTGAGTGACACTATTTTATAGAAGGGACCTGGAGCATGCTCATCCTCTCAGATCTCATAGGATGGACAGAGAAAGTAAGTCTGCCCTGTGTATAAGGCTTTATAGGTAGCAACCAAGACATGAATTGCACCTAGAAGCCTACTATTAGTAGAAACAAGTGATACAATGGTATGCCCCTAATTCTCCATGCTGCTGCAGTTTGGATTACTTGCAGCTTCTGAATAATCTTCAGATATGATTCTCTTAATAATCTTCTCTGGAAGTTCCGAGTGGAGCAGGGCTGTCAAACTTGCTGCCCTCAGGCTGGATGCCTCACACGCTGGCCATGCCCACCCCTGGTTTAGCAAAGGGGGGGAAAGTCCCAATATGTCATGTGACAATGCCATGACACCACAAGTTTGACACCCCTGGGGTAGAGCATATTGCAAAAGAATGAGAAGAGACTATATGTAGCTCACGGTTGAATTGGGAAGTTTTTTGTCCTCTCTGAGCTTAGTTGTTTACCTACAGATGTTACCTAGTTGGGTAATAAAATATCTGCAAACAAACAACCGAGCTCAGAAAGCACCAAGGGGCTAACAATCTTGAACTCTTCCCAGTAACTAAGTCAGAACCTCCACAGCTGGAGTCCAACTCAGATTGGATCCAAGCAACTTTATCCAAAGATATCTCAAATAATATTGATAATAGGCTACAGATGTTCTTCTGAACCCTCCCTGTCCTGTAGGCACCAGATCAACTTAAGCAGGACCACCAGCCAGCTATCTGCAGATATGACAAGGGTGGAAAAATAATTGCATTTTTCTGCCCTTAATCTTGCTACCCAAAGTAATCCTTAGTAAAGGCTTTTACTCATGCTCAGATTATATATATATATTTCTCTACTACTTTCTTTGTAGGGATTAATTTTTAGCTCAGCCGAGGTTTAATAAAATTGGCTTTTAAAAGCCAGTTTTGAAATGTGAGAGATTTTCTCTTTGGTGAGAAGGCATCCTTTGCCCAACCCTCTGGGGTTTTTTTGTTGTTGTTTGTTTGTTTTTGTTTCTCTACAGCTCATACTTGGTATCCTCACATTGGTCAACTGAGCAGGTGGCACTTTTGCTTCTTACCATCATGATAACCAGTCTCATTTTTCTGAAATTGCTGAAAGAATAAAGCCAAGGACGAGGAGCAGCGATTGGGGTGCTAACTAGATGCCAAAAGTTGTGCCCTCCTTTAGTTGGAGGGCTTGATGGTCATCTCTCCAGACTTTTCCACATATTAAGATAACTGCAACAAGGGCAAACAAGGTATCATTTCAAAATTATTAAGGAGTTAAATAGTAGTGGGGTAGAAAGAGGGAATTTGACAATTCCATTTTCACAAAATACTTCTAAAAGATTTGAATAGGAAAATTTGCTTCCTATTGCATACCTTCCTGGAAGAACACATTGGGTCTCTTTCAGAAAAGATGTGATTTCTGGTCATACTTTTACAAGGGTATCATTATACTAAATCCATTAAGTTGATAGTTTGAGCCAATGGCAACCCTACTGGAAGACTAGCTGGCTCTGTCCTCTTTTAAATCCTTCTTTTTAAACATTCCTTTGCATTTTTAAACATTTCTTTTGTCCTTATAAGAATGTCAGGCAGGACCCTGCTTTTAGGAGAAGATGGCATCTAGGAGGTTTCAGCTTGTAATGTAAACCTTTTTCTTTGGAACCTTTCAAGGATTTCATTGATAACAAGGTAGAAAAGACATTTCTTTTATTTTCCATTGTTCCAAACAGTGATTTACTGATGTAGTGTTCTTGGGGGGGGGGAGAGAAAGTGAAGTGGTTTGCTCTTTTTAAGTCTGAGGAATTAATCTCTTTTTCTTTTCTTTCTTATTAACTGCTTCATCTTCCTAGCTTCTTATTTCTTCAGGTCATTGACCTTTTAAAACACATCTGGATAGCCAGAAGGAGCCATTTCTAATTCCCTGTGTACTGAGAACAGATGTGCAGAGTACTAGAGAGACAATTTATATGGACTGAATGTTTCATTGGGATAATGAAAATGTGGTAAGTTAAAGGGTTTAGAAAGGACAATTGGGACAACAGTTGTAATGTATTGTGACTCAGAACACAACAACAATTTTCTGGAAATTCAGAGCAGGGCAATATGCATTTGGAAAGAATTTGGCAAGGGGGAAAAAAAACCTTAGTAAACACTGCCCTCTTGCTCCCAAAGCTGAACTGGATCCTACTCATGTTCATTAATGAATCTGTTATTTTTAAATGTGCCATTTCCTTAAACAAATCTCATTTGCTTCCACTAATTCTTAAAGATGTAGGAAATCAGCTAATTTGCCTGACAGGTGTGTGTTTGTTTTAATCCAGAAGGAAACTAGACCAAATGTTCCTAAATGAATGTAGTTATTTATCAGTTACTAGATTATCATACAAACATAATTTGACAGATAAATATATGAAATTAATTCTGGGCAGAATTATAATTACAATATACAGTAATTATAATTCTATAATTATTAGAACTATATTATAACTATATCCTGACATAGCCTGGCCCCTCTCATATGTGGGAGATATCTATTTTGGATACTCCAAAGCATAAAACATTGTTTAGTAAAGGATGAGTTCTTCCACACACAGCACACAAGCATACATTTTGTAAATGGCTGCCTAGGGTATAGTCCATAGTTCTTGTTTATGAAGTGTAGAATGGTCTTAAAAGTTCTTCCAAAGGAGAAGCTGCAACCTGAAATTAGGTCCAGATGCCTACTGTTAACTTGACACCATCACAGAGCATTTACTACTGTTCTATACCCAGTTTCTTCTTGCTGCAATCATAAGATGTTTGGCAAACAGCATATTCAAGGTTTGCCACAGCCATTGGAAAGTGTACTTGGCTCATCCCACCTAACATTTCCTGATATCCTGCCATGGCAAAGATGGCATAATTGCATAAAAAAGTCCAAATGACAATCATCAAAGAGATGTGCCATCAGAGAAGAGGCATGCAGTGTACTTTCTTTTTCTTTTTTTAACTTTCTCATAGTGGAATTGATATTTATTTTGGCACAAAGCTGAGAGATGGGCGAGTATTTATTGCCTGAGATAATGGTGATCTGTTGATCAGGAACTGCAAACTCAGCAAGCTGAGCCTGCCAGCTTTCTCTCTTCTATAGCATTCTGATAACTTTAAATAGTAAGAACAACCCGTCTGAACTCCACGTTGTCTAGAAGATTTCAAGAAGACTTGAACACCAAAGACCGGCGATAAGTTTATTTAGAGTGTAATTCTTAATTTAGGGCAAAATATGTAATATCTAGTAACTGGATGAAGGTAACTGGAATTTATTAATTCCAAAAGCTTTTATTTCCTGGACATAGTATGAATATGATTAGGTATTTATTCAAAAGTTCTGAATAGCTCCATTTATTAAAATACAAGGCATGTTATTGAATTGTTATTCATACTGTAACCCAATGAATAGTAAAATATTAACAAAATTAAGGGAACAGTTTAAATAATCTATAGGAAGACATTTAAATTATAAATCCAATTATAATTGAGTATTTGTTGACATAGCCAGGATAATTGTTCAGTTTCTAATTATAACTTGTGCCAACAGTTAAACTGTATTTGATACTGTACTCCTTCAGCTCTGGCTCTGAAATGCAAAAGGTGAAGCAAAGCAAAAATCAAATTTAATAATATATTTAACATCCCAGAGTATAAGGGTACTGTGTAAAAATGATTGAAAATGAAGCTGGTAGATTACAAAGATCTGTTCCGGATTCCCGCAACCAAATGCTCTACAATTAACACTCATTGGAAATGATAAAAGTTCTAATATATATGCTATACATACCCAAAGGATGCAAAATTGTTTGAAGCTGATCAGCCCTTTGAATTTTACTCCAGATTCAGTGCTGTGAAGTATTTAAATACCGTAGAGCATGTGATATCTGAAATAGAAACATATCCCAGTTCACCCCAGTATGTGATGTTCTTAGATTGCAGATTGGTCCCATTTATTAGAGAAACTAGTTCACTTACAGGATTAGTACTACTCTGAGAAAATGCAATTGCACAAGTATCCAGGTAGCCAGGCTCCAGCTATGTCAACTTGCAAATATTGCAATCTTGAAAGATTAAAATTTGAGAAAGAAAAAGGTTGTGGGTTTTTTATATGATGGAAGATCGTCAAAACTATTAGTGTAATGGAGTCTGGGTCATTAAATAGAAGAAGAATATTCAAGCAGAGTCACTGACTGACAGCTCAATTACAACATCAAGTCTACATATTAAATAGTTGAAGGCATCTCAGGATACTGAGAAATAATGGTTTCTCTTTTTGCTGTAGGCATATATTTGTTATTAGGAATAGTATCTAATGAGTATGGTACAGAAGTATATATGGCTATTATAAATCAGATTAAGAATTATGCCTTAAAAAGAACCAAAAGATTGGAATGGGCATATTTTTTGGCAGAAAAGTGTTATTTTTTCAGAGTAAGTCATCCAACTTGCTCTGTCCTTATTACAAATAAAGAAAAAACACCCAGGAGATTCACACAACTTTGTTTTCCCTCCTACCAGTGTCTCCCAATGTATTGGGAACAATATGCATAATATACATGTCTTTCTATCATATTATCCATTTCTTTAATACTGTACTCATTAGAACAGGCCACTGTGGAGGTAAATCAATGATGAGAAGGGAACAAAGCAAGGAAAATCATTCTGAACCATTTGGGGACAGCTGCTGGCTGGCCTTTATACAGAGACGTAGACGCAATCCCAGTGAAAATAAGAGGGAAACCAGTGCCATTTTAGATTTAAAAAACAGAATTTCACAAGCTATTATGAAATTGATTGCCCTAAGATAAGAAAAAGAAAAGGCAAAGAAAAGAAATGAGTGGCCCATTATCAGTTTTGGGCTCACATTGACTTAATGAATGCTTCTGATTGTTGTCTTGCCTGGACTAAAAGTAGAAAGTAAAAAAATTCAAGAAGAGATAGGTACAGTGCAGTCCTAGAATGGGAGTGGTGGCTTGCCTGTTTATTTTTGCTTGGCAAGTGCTCCAAGTCTACATAGGATCTTTGCCTGTAGGCTGTTTTCTTGGAACAAGCGGTTACACGTCTCCACATGAACTGATCATGTCCTGTTTATAATGACCTCTTAAAATGAAACATAGAAGTTGTTGATATTAGAGATAGGAAGAAGATGTGCCCTAGACTAACAAACACTATTCACTGTGTACAAAAATCACTGATGAGTGGACCAGATAACCTCATCTGCTTCCAAATAGGAGCTTCTGAGGGTCACATGAAAAGATATCCACAAGTTGATCTCCACTATTCTAAATGGCAAACAAAGGAAACACCAGAATAAAAAAAAAAAGCCCAGCTCACTTTATATATGTGTAATAATGTCTCTTCCCGCACCAAAGATCTGTGCTTCAGGTTTCACTCTACAACAGTCATAAGGAAAATTGCTCTCTTGCCAAGGCAACCCCTAACAATGAGGGACCATCTTGGTGAAATAATATTCTCCCAGGATCGCACAGTCCCTGGCAATTAAACTCACAGTTAATCACAGTATGATTAAAGTCAGCTGAATCAGACAAAGGCTTTGCCTTGCCAGGCATGTGAAAAGGACAGTGGACATTTCTCATGCATCTCTTTTTCTAGGCAGGCTTCTTCTACCTTTTTTCACCAGTGTAGGATCCGTATTAAAGATCCACTCACCCACTCATTCCTATTATTTAATTATTTCTAGACAACTATTTAGAGAAGCTATTTGTTTTTGTAACATCGTTCTGTTGAGAAAGGGGGGGGGGGGAGAATGTATTTGCAAAGCCAGATGGGCTAATTCTCAGAAAAGAATTCCTAAGGGGATTAGCTTCAGGGTTGGGGAGGAGTGAGATTTCACCCCAGTTTCTTCCATTGGTCATACATAAAGGGTCAGTGTTATAGATTCTGCTACATCCTTGTCTTCTATAGGACCACCCTCTCTCCATTATGGGAAGTGAGGCCATATTTTATGGACATAATGGGGAAAAAACCAAAGTGATGATTGCTTAATTGACTGGTTATTATATTTTGAGTACCCTCTTCCATGGGACACATTAACTTCCTGGTTTTGAGTACAATGTCTCTTTATCTAACAGGTACTATGTATTAGTATTTAGCAATAGCACTTAGACTTATATAGCATTTCATACTGCTTTACAGCCCTCTATGAGCAGTTTACAATGTCAGCTTATTGCCCCCAACAATCTGGGTCCTCATTTTAATGATCTCGGAAGAATGGAAGTCTGAGTCAACCTTGAGCTGGTCAGGATAGAACTCCTGGCAGTCGGCAGAATTAGCCTGCAATACTGCATTCTAACCACTGTGCCACCAGGGCTCTTTTGACCTAAAGTCAGTCCTGATTTCTCCCATTTTTATTTTGTGAGGTGCTTTATTATCTTTTTCAGGTGTCTTGAATTTCCCTTTGCAGCAACTCTCCTCTCAAAGTCAGGACCGGCAGCAAGCACTGTTTCTGCTTGCAAATGTAGAGAGTTATTTCCCATCTCTTCTTTTGTCCCAGATCTTCTGACTATTTCTGTATCTTTATCCAGCATTATCAAACAAACAACCAATCAGCAGCAAAACCAGTGTCCTGCTGCCAGAAAGTCCGGGTGCCCTTTTTTCCTCCTTCCTTGATACTTTTGAATGCATTTGACTGGTCCCTGGAGCCTGGATTCTTTTTATAACTCATGGCTTTCACGTTGACTAATCTAAGAATAAGTATCATTAGAGAAATTGAGACTGTCTTCTAAATAGACCTGTGTAAGATTGTGTTATCTACTTTCTAGACTTTAAGAGGGAAAAATGAAAATATGAAATGGCTTAAGTATTCTAAACAGATTGAAGGAGGAATGAGATGAAGGCAGAGAGAAAAAATTAATTTTTTCAATCACCCTACACTATCCTTGTAGATATTACAGACATTAGGCATAGCTGCTTAGTTGTAAAGGTGTGGTCCTTAGCTAAAAGGTTTTTTAAAGGCTTTCCAAAGGACACGCTGACTGGGATTTTGGGAGTTGCAATCCCAATACATCTGGACAGTGGGGAAAGCCAGTAGAGTCCAAAAGTGAATTAGATGGCTTCCAGATCCAATTTAGTAGGAAGCACATGTTAATATTCCTATATTCTGACAATATAGTTTGGCAATAATTATGTCTGGACTACATGAAATCATCTTGTGAAGATACTCCTTTGCACACCAGAAAGGAGCATCTGTGAACTGGGAAAGCTCTTTTGTCTTAGAATTTAATATTCCTTCTTGCCTCTTGGGACCGTGAAGCCTGCCAGTTGCTTTTCTAGTTGGATAGCCAGACACATTTATGCAACTCTCCAGACCTTGTGACAATTCATCAACTTGTCCTTTCCATTTGTACTAACACCAAATAACCCTTGAGTAGCAGAAGTATAGATATAATAGGGTAATGACACTTCTGTTCTGATTTAGTAGAGTTTCATATCCCATGTATCCCCCTGCTAAGCTGAGAAATATTTTTTGTAAGCAGAACTCTTTACTTCTGAATACTAAAGTTCTATTGATGTAAAAAATTTCATTGATGTATTGTATCAACAGTCATGAGCCACGGTGGTGCAGTGGTTAGAATGCAGTACTGCAGGCTACTTCTGCTGAGTACTGGCTGCCTGTAATTTGGCAGTTCAAATCTCACCAGGCTCAAGGTTATCTCAGCCTTCCATCCTTCCGAGGTGGGTAAAATGAGGGCCCAGATTGTTGGCTCTAAAACCGCTTAGAGAGGGCTGCAAAGCACTGAAAGCGGTATATATGTCTAAAGTGCTATTGCTAATATAGAAATGGGACATTTCGCACCAGGCAAGTATATACAGGGGGAATAGCTATACAGGTAGTCCTCGACTTACGACCACAATTGACCCAAAATTTCTGTTGTTAAGTGAGACGTTTATTAAGTGAGTTTTGCCCCATTTTATGACCTTTCTTGCCACGGTGAATCACAGCAGTTAATAAGTTAGTAACACGGTTGTTAAGTGAATATACCAATAGCACTGTATTTATATACCGCCTATTAGGGCTTGAACCCTCTCTAAGCAGTTTACAATGTCAGCATATTGCCCCCAACAATCTGGGTTCTCATTTTACCTACCTGATAAGGATGGAAGGCTGAGTCAACCTTGAGCCTGGTGGGATTTGAACTCTAAATTGCAGGCAGCTGGGAGCTGAATACTTAATTACTTAAATACAGCATTCTTAACCACTGCACCACTCAAGGCTCTTATGATGATTATATTTGCTTTTATTTTGTATAATTCCAGGAACTGTTTGCATTGCTCCTATTTTCCCCACAAGAATAGCCCTGTGATTTAGGTTGGGTTGAGAAAGAATGGTTGTCCCACAACCACCCAACTAGCTTTCATGCCTAAAGAAGGAACTAGAATTTGTGATCTTGTGGTTTCCAGTTCAGCACCTTAACAACTACTGCAAACTGGTTATCACTTAATGTTTTTGTTTTATTTTTTCTACACCTCCTCATTTTAGCAGAATTGTTGGAATAACAATATTAAAATAGAATAGAGCTGGAAGAGACCTTGGAGGTCTTCTCATCCAGCCCCCTGCTCTGGCAGGAGACCCTATACCATTTCAGACAAGTGGCTGTCCTTTCTTCTTAAAAACCTCCACTGATGGAGCACTCACAACTTCTGGAGGCAACTTCTGTTCAACTGGTTAATCGTTCTCACTGTTAGGAAGTTTCTCCTTAATTCCAGGTTGCATCTCTCCTGGATTAGTTTCCATCCATTGTTTCTTGTTCTGCCTTCATGTGCTTTTCTGGAGAATAATTTGACCCCATCTTCTTTGAGGCAGCCCCTCAAATTTTGGAATACTGCAATCATGTCACTTCCATAGCCGTAGCTTGATACCTTTAGTAGTTCTCATTTAGCAACTGCCTCCTACAGCAACAGTTCTCATGGATAGCAGGGTTAGAAAAAATAACTTTATGATTAACCCTTGCATTTATGAACTTCACATGTTCTGCAGAGTATGGGAAAGCTAACATAAGATCACAAGCCCATTGATGGCTTCACTTAGTAATCACCATGCTGATCAGTTGAGTTACCAGATGCTAAACACGGACTACTAATAATCACAATGTGCAAAGCCAACTAAGACAGGCACATAGAAGGTTCCATAGAAGATGGAATACAACAAGAAAACACTCAATCAATTCATTTTGAGGCAGATAAGGAGAGATCCTCTAGATGTTTGGGACCACAGAGCTTCTGTCTATTCATATTGCCAGCTGGGAAATAAGGACAAAATAAGCAATAGCAGCTGAATGACCTTTCCTCATTCCAGAGCTCTGACTTCTTTGAGGTCCATAGGAATGTGAATAAGAATGAAAGCATTCCTTTGGATCTTTTCCGTAATAATTACCAATTACTATATATGAGATATATTACTTTATTTATTTCACTTCACTTGACTTTATTTATTTATTTATTTTATTATTTTACTTTATTATTTTATTTTACTTTATTTTATTTTATTTTATTTTATTCTTTTCTTTTCTTTTACTTTACTATTTTATTTTACTTTATTTTATTACTTTGTTTTGTTTTATTTTTTAAAAATTTAATTTTACTTTATTATTTTCTTTTTGTTTTGTTGTGTTTTTGCTTAATGTTGGAAGCATGCAAGGCAGAAAACATTTAATTTATTTGAGAGGCTAGTTTTTTCAGTCTATTAAAAATATAATCGGCAAAGTTCCACAAAAGAAAATGCTGACATTAATGTACAGCAGCTATGTTTTCGTTACCCCATCTATTTTTTGTGTACGTGTGTGTGTGTGTGTATTGTTCTTGTTGTTAGTTGTGAAGTCGTGTCCAACCCATCGCGATCCCATGGACAATGTTCCTCCAGGCCTTCCTGTCCTCTACCATCTCCCAGAGTCCATTTAAGCTCACGCCGACTGCT
>JANHJO010006724.1:26858-55990 GCA_032468235.1 Pseudoxyrhopus heterurus | reverse complement strand
CTGTACATTCAAAATTGCATCACAAATAACATTGACTGGTGCTAGTGGTTGATTCGGGTTGCTGCCAGCGTCCTAGGTATCAACCAAGTACCTTATTAAGATGTATGATGTTCTGAGTAGCGCAGTCTTTTGCAGTTCCGCTGGTGTTATTGCAGGAAACTGTAGTTTCTTGATATATTATTATTATTATTATTATTATTATTATTTCAATTTATAGGCCGCCCAACTCCCCAAGGACTCTGGGCGGCTATAGTAGTCACTGACCCATACAATGTCTGTTTTACAACTAAAGTTGTAACTCAAAAATCAAAACAAATGACAGTAAATAAAATACAAATATATAGTAATAGTGAGTTGGCTGATAAAAGAAAACAAGGACCACACAAAACTTCAAAGCATTGCTTCCATTCAGTGAAGCTTCCACAAAATCATTCTGGTGAAGCAGTCTTGCACATTGAAGTGAAGGCCTGCTTTGGAGCATTGAATCAAAGCAGGTGGCTTCGAAGTGCTTTGTGGCTTTTCAAACTGTTACGCAGAGTCCATGGCTTTTCCTCCATTTGGAGTTGTTATGTACAATATGCAACATTGCCCTTTAAGTCCTAAATTTTAAAAGGAGTTGAAAGTGAGGCTTCCTTCATTGGACATGAATAGCCAGTTTAAAACTTCCTTAAATTTTGTGCCTCATAGAGCTGTTTTGAGGCTAACATGGCTTTGGGCTTCATTCACTTTCTCAGCTCTCTGCTTCTTGAATGTGACCAGCTATAAAATGCTAACTTTTGTGTCTCTTGTGCTAATGGCCTATTTATGCTTCTTTGTTGGACTTACCATCTAGAAACTCAGCTCAGCTCAGCTCTCAACCTTCTAAAGATGAGCTTAAGGCTACCATTACTTTTAATTCTGCACATTGGGAAAGGTTTAACAAGGTTTAACTCTTGACAATGAGTTAATGGAAGTTAACAGGTTACAGGCACTGGGCCTAACTTTTACTACTCTAAAAATAGGTGTGAGATGGAAAGATTGCAAATGCAACGTTTTCTATGCCCATCCTTTTTTCTGGGGCATTGTATCTTGTAGTGCTAGTGTGGTCTCTTTCCTCTGCTAATTAATTAGTACAAAGAACTGATAGAAAGCCAGTGGGTATTTCCAGAAATTGGCAATTTTGACAAGTTGTACCAGAATAACAGAGTTGGAAGGGACATTGGAGGTCTTCTAATCCAACCCCCTTTTTTAGCAGGAGACCCTATATGATTCCAGACAAATGGTGGTCCAATCTCTTCTTAAAAACCTCCAGTGACGGAGCACCCACAACTTGTGGAAGCAAGTCATTCCACTGATTAATTAACAGGAAATGTATCCTTAATTCTAGATAAGAATATCTCTCTTTGATGTTCCTTTGTCCATTACTTCTTGTCCTGCCCTCAGGTGCTTTGGAGAATAGGTTGACTGCTTGTGACAACCATTCAAATATTGGAGGTACCAAATCTTCTACAACCCCTGAAAACCCAGTTATTATCAGCAGTGAAGTTGTTGTACCCCATAAAAAGAAGTCAGTGTCACTAAAGTATCATGACATATCTGGAAGCCCAGAAAAAGAAATGGAGAAGTTTTTTTTTTAAAGACTTTTGAAAGTTTGTATTTTGAAAACGAAATAGGTCATTTTCTGCATTGGCTTAACCAATTTATTCATTTGAATTATATGAGTGCCCATCTCATCTAAACGATTGGCTTTGACTGTTTGGTAGACAATTTGAAGGCAATGGTATCATCCTTTCCTCCTCCAGGCTATTTAAAAGAGGTATAGAGAGATATTGCAAAACAATATTGTATAAAATCCTTTGAGGTATCCAAAAGAAACTTGTCTAGTTTAATACCATTTCTGTTATTTTTATTCCATTTGACGAACAATCAACCAAAGTCAGACATTGAAGTTTCCTCATTATAGCTTATGGACATACTTAACTCATAATCATAGAAACAAAATAACTCAAATGGAACTGCGTTGTCCTCAAATATTGGGTCACAGATCAAATCATGCCTCCTTTGAATCTCTTTCAACTTTGAATTGAATTGGGGCTCAATTGCATAGACTGTCATTTTTTCATGTTATTAATGTGCCTCAGAGAGAAGCATAGGAAAGAACCTCATAAAAGACAGGTTTAAATGGCTAGGTGGGCTGCAAAGAGTTTTCTTTCCTTGGAATTCACATTTTCTCTGTTTGCACCTATCAGTGTAGAGACCATGAAAAGCAATAGATATAGAAACAGCAACAGAGGAATCCTCCATCTTTATATCCTTTTCTTTCTAAAACATTTGCATACTTTGGAGGTGGCTGCATAACGTACCTTGTATGATTCTGTTGCAGGGCTGCCATCACTTACTCTCTCAATTCAGTCTTCTATTTCTTCTGAGTCTGACTTGTTCAATTGTACGACTTACCCCCCCCCCCCTCTCTGTAATAGGGGAGCATATTACAGGCTCTTAGGTCGACTTAAGTAATTTTTCTGTTACCATGCTATTTCCTAAATAAGGATAAATTTCTTAAATAAGGATAAATAAAAAAAAATATTCTTAAAGCTTTAAAAATTGTTTTTTCAATAAAAGTAATACTCCTAACATAGGTATTTCTCTTTCCACATTTTCTCCACCGTATATCCAGCAATTTTCCACGTATGACACAAACCTTTCACGTATCTTTTAAATTTCTATCTAAAGAAAAAAAAAAACCATGGGAATTTCATAAACGCTAATGACAGATGAATGCCCGAGCTGGTAAAATATGGTTTTCATGGTAACATTAATAAGAACAACAACAGCACCAGCTGCTCTTTCACACATAAGCACTGGGCCCAGTGTTTTGGGACTCAAGAAGGAAACCATGGAAGCAGTGATTATATGCAAAAAGAAAAGAAAGAAAAGAAAGAAAAAGCAAATAAAAAGATAAAGAGCACTACACAAATGGCAATACATCTCACCTGTTCACTTTGGTTCTCCATGTTGCTTAGTGCATGCTGGTGAGCCTAAAGGATGATTTTAAGGGAATATAAGGCCAGAGAGTCAGTTTGGTGTGGTGGTTAAGATATTAGGCTAGAAATCAGAAGACCGTGAGTTCTAGTCCTGCCTCAGGTTTATAGGCAGCTAGGTGACCTGGGGCCAGTCTCTCTCTCAATCCTAGAAAGAAGAAGGCAGTGACAAACCACTTCTGAAACCTTGTTAGGAAAACTACAGGGACTCATCCTGGTAACATGGAATTCCAAAACTGACTCAAAGTACAAAAGAAAGAAAGAAAGAAAACAGTCATTTTAGAGATTACTATGTATGCTGAGGATGCATAATCGGCTGACAATTCCTAAATAAACATCATGGCAGGATTACTGGTGATTTAGTGCAGTGTAAATATCCTTTACAAGAGAATCAACTTGGCTTGCATTTCCTGAGTAAAAATGCAGATCAGAACACACTGTTATTCTTCAGTTTTGCAATGCTTCTTGTTCTTCAAAAGTTGTATCAGAATAATGCAGACATTGCATATTTTAGAGAAAGTGTACATTCAAGTGCATGTTTGAAAAAAAAAAAGTCAAAACAAGGGCAACTAACCTAATCACTATCTGTCAAAGTTGCCAGTGAATTTCAAAGTGAACTTTGACGGTAGCTACGTGCATTTCTGATTTTAGTTCACTAGAGGGCAATGGTGCTCAGAACAGAAGCAAAAGCTGCTATGGACAGACTGATTATTATACCTATTAAAAGGATATCATTAAAAGTTTGGCCCTAGTGTTTGATTGTGAAATTACTTATCTGTTGAAATACTAAGCCGCTTTAATTTGACACCAATAATTTATTTACAGATAGAAAATAACGTTTCAATTTCTTTTGGAACTTGTGGATATCTGGCCAATGAGTGCAGGAGCAGTAAACGCTGAAATAATTCTGGCTTCTTCTTCATATCTACATATTGAATTGATGAGGGAAACTTGCACCAGAAGACATATTTGTTTCATTGGTATAACCATGCACTTTGATATTAAGTAGAGAGTCTTTCAAGTCAAGCTTAATTCCTGATGACTTTATAGACATCCAGAGAGAGTTCCTGGCAATGATATGAAAATAATTTGACATTTCAATCTTACAAGGTACATTGTTGACACACAGACCCTCCAGTCTACAGCCTTGGTATTTCCTAGCTAGTTCCTATTTGATTATTAACTGGGTCAGATCTTGCTTTCTGAGATCAGCTACCTCTCCGGCAATTCCTTATTCAAATACTGAATCAAGCATGAGAGTAGCTTGAGAATAGCATTATGCTATTTTCCCTCTCTCCCCAAAAATGTCTGCATGTAATTGAGTATCTACATGCCTTATGTATATGTAGTTCACAGTTCACGTCTGACTCCTCTTGATTTAATGCTCTCGTATGTTAAACTCTTTTGGGTCATAGGCCTTGCTTTGATGGGGTAGGATCACCACATAATTTCTCGGTATCTATTTATTATGCTCTATTCTGCTTCTCCCTTATGCACTTAGAAGCAAGATTATATCTTGTTTTCATTTTAACTTTCATCCTCATCAGGCAAGCTGAGAGTCAAGGCTGAACATGACATCTCTGAATGGGGAGCCACTATAGAAAGAACATAAGACCAGACCAGCCCAAAGCCTGCCCTTTAGTATTCTGCTTCTCTTAATCGCCAACCAGATTTCTACAGTATATGAAAAACCTACACAAAAAACCAGGGGAAGGATATTGTCTTCTTGCTTGCATTCCCCAAATGTAATGTTCAAAAGCACACTACCAGAAAGAAACTTTAGAGATCAAGACAAGTACACATTTTTAATAATTTCTCTATTTATAGTTGCAGAATTTGAGGCATCTTTCCTCTAATTGTAGGTTTTAATGAATGGCTGCTTGAGTGGGAACTGCTATAACCTTTGCATGGTGCAAAGTTATAACAGGGCAGGTTTTTTTTTTTGAAAATTTGAATGTAGACTTAATAGTTATGTGCAGTTGTTTTCAGATTCAAAAGAATACAGAATACAGGAATTTTAAGAACATGGATATGATTGCAGAGCCTTCCAGTTAGTACTTTGTAACATGGAAATTGGCCAACTTGCCAACATTTTCTATTGGAGTAGAGCCTTTTTGTTCCTGTTATGGGGATTTTTTTTCCATTGTTCCCAGGGATGGGTTCCTATCAGTTCAGACCGGTTCGCCCAAACTGGTTGTTGAGGTCGGGCGGAGCCAGCGAACTGGTTCGGTCGGTTTTGAAAAAAAATTTTTTTTTTGCCCACCCACCTGCCCAGAGCCTCTAGCTGCCTTTATTCACTGTGTTTTCACCACAGCTGATGACTGGGGAAGCATGCCTCACCTGTTTTTCCCCCAGAGGCTGCTGCAGGAAGTTTGTGTTTTAAAGAAACAAACTTCCGGCAGCAGCTCCTATGGGGAAAAACTGCTGAGGCAGGCTTCCCCGATCAGCTGTGCTGAAAACACGGTGAATCAAGGCTGCTAGAGGCTCCAGGCATGTGGGAGGGCAATTTTTTTTTTTTTTAGAAAAACCAACCGAACCGGTTGTTACACCAGTTGAAACCCACCCCTGATTTCCTTATCGAAAGCTCATTGTCTTTACCCTGCATGTTTCAGCTCTCCTCACACTTTTCAATAACATTTAAGTCTGAAGATTGTGAAGATCATTCCAGAACCTTTATTTTCCTTTCCTATTTAAGTATTTCATGATTAATTTGGAAGTATGTTTTGCATCAATGTCTTAAAATAATGAACCTTGTCCCAGCTTCAGTTTCATTGACTATGGAACATTAGTTTCTAGGATACATTGATATTTAGTTGCTACTTCCCAGCAATATTCTGTAAAAAATAAAAACAGCAGAAGGTTGCAGGTTAATGACTTATTTGGAAAAAGGGCCTTGGATTCATATCACACTGATACAGGAATCCAAGCTGATGACAAAGGTTAAAGGAAACTGATCTCAGGAGGTATGTTCATAATCACTTGTACATAAAAATTAAAAGCAGCCAGGACAAAGAATTAATGTTCAAATACATTTTATGGCTACTCTGTTGCCTTTGAAGCCGAAGAATAAATATATAGCAGTTCTTTATTAGAAGATGGCCTTCTGCATCTGACAAATACTGACATGTAGCAAGACCACAAAACAATTTTTGTTTTGAATTGCAAACTTCATTCAGTAGCTACAGTCTGCAGTTTGTAATCCAGATTGAATCACTGGACTGGTTTGCTTCCTGTTGCAGCTGGTTTGCAAATTCAAATTTGTGATAGAACAGGCTCACTAAGTTGTGCCAAGTTTCTTTCCATTGGATGCTTCTTTGGCTGCTTCACTTCATGACTCTCTTTGTAATATGGTGGAGAAAGAGAGAGAGAGAAAGAGAGAGAGAGGGAGGGAGGGAGGAATTCAGCACACCAGTATGCTGAAAATATATGTAAATATTAAAAATGTGGCTAAATTCAAAATATATGCTCCTTCCCGATGCCAAGTCTTCCATGAAGATTCCTACTGCAACTCTTGTAGTGACTTGGGAGTGTCCTGCTACCTACTGATTAATATTATATAAATAAAAGCAGAACATGAAAAGAACTTGATTTGCTTTGCAAAGTGATGCGGCAAGTAATGAATATTATCATAACTCACCTGATATTAATTGCATTTTTTCCATTTGCAATTAATCACAAAAACCTATTTTGCACAATACAATTCACAGCAATTATATGAAAAAGAGAGATTTTACTAACAAAGCCTGTGATTTCCTTTAAACACAGACTTCTGATTGCACGTATTACCTAGACAAGAGTGTTGTGGGATTGTTGAGCCACCTGTTGTGTTTTCAGGAAATTGAATAACCTGATTATGTAGAGACATTTGACTAATTGAAATGTATGGGCAAGCAAAGCTTCAAGGATGTGCACTTAGCTTCATTAGCATAGTGAAGCAATATGGCCCAATCACCGTCTCCCTTCTAAGAATGAAAGAATGTAGGGGCCTTGCTTGGTATCTGTATTTTGTTTTTTTCTCACTGCTTTCTGTGGACTCTTCCCAGCCTCCTCCAGCATTTGCAGGAGTCTGAAGAAGTAACTGTACCTGTCCAGGACCCTCTTCCAGCATTTGTCAAAGAAAAGAGGAAGGAAGAGGCAGTACCACAAATCTGATAAGTGTAAGAAGCATTTAAAACACAAAAACAAAGCCATGGGTCAAGATTGATTCATTTCCCCATCTTAGCTCTTCCTGAATTTGAACCAGAATGTGTTTGGTCCTCATAAAGCAGGAAGAAAAAAATATTTTTATGGGAAGGAATTCCTCTTTTATGGGAAGAAGAGCCTCCTTCAAAAGCCAAAAGCCTTGATTTGGCCTGGTCCTAATAAAAGTTAAATTAGAGGGAAAGATACCTACCGTAATAGGCAGAATAAAGAAGATAAATTTCCTCTTCTTTCCCCTTTAAAATCAAGATCTTGCAAGCCAAACTTTCACCAACTAATACCTTCAACAATCTGATAAGTGTACATCTCCCATTACTCTTAGTAGAGACATGATTATGGGGGAAATTGTCCATCTTACTAGACTTGTTGAGATATACCAGAATCATATGAAATGCACCTTTGTGCCAATGGTTTGATGTTCTTTAACCCTAAGGAAGAATCCATTCCAGATCAAATGAGAAGTTACAAATACTTCACAGTTCTGAGTGGTGAGATTACATATAGGATTTAAAAAAAGGAATGAATAAGTTACAAATGCACTATAGAATACCACTAGTATCAAAGTTTGGCGACTACATTTTACATTGACAATGGAAAAAGGATTTCCGATTAAATGGACAAGATATAACAGCTTACTGTAAAGATGACTGTCAAACAAAACCTTCACTAATAAGCCCATCATTCTTTCACTGTACTAAAGACTGAAAATAAATGCTTATTCTTTAAAAATAAGTTCCTTATAGATTTGAGATCAACCTGGCTAGGGTTGCTATAGTTACAGAATGTGCAGGTGTTGATGATACTCCATGATAGTCACTCCATTAATTGATTCAGAAGTTAATCTTATTTTGAATATGAAGTTCCTGTAATAAGTCCAAACCTGGTTTGTATGTTTGATCGATTGCCTCCTATTGCTGTTCAAGTAACCATGGCAACCTTTACCACAAAACAGACAGCAAAACATGTTGTTTTCAATCTGTTGATGGGTATCCACGCATTTCAGATGAACGTCCAGGATTAATGCTTGCTAACCACACTTGCCATTTCTGAACAGAATTCAGCTAAGGTTCAGGAAAATATGGCTAATTTGTCAGTAGGCTTTGAGTTTTGATGATATCTGAATCAGCTAGCCTTTTTACGTAAGAAATCAAAATAAAATAAAATATAAACATAGTTCTGTCATTTTGAAAAACCTGATGATAGCAGGTTTAACTGGATTATTAACAAATCAGTGCCACCTTGTGTTTTGCTCAGGGTCTTCTGATTTCTTGAGATGCAATCCATATTTAGCAGCCTATATGTCTTTACAATTGCGTGTTTTCCATGTCCTCTTCTTTCCTCTTTAAAATCAAAGTTAATTTTCATTTTTCTTTGATTAGCTAATCATATCCCAAAAGAAGAGGGAGTTAATTTCCATACTCGAATGCCTCCAGCCAGGCCAGGAGGTGGTGCTAGAGAATTTTATTTTAATAATTTCCCTATTACACACCAATAAGGCCCTCAGATAATGGGATCCCTATGTTCTTCCAGTAATGGGATTCCTATCTGTCCCTCATGGACAGGGGAGGTGGCGGCTGAAGTAGCTAGCAAACTGCTGCAACCTGTCATGAGAGGGGTCCTGAAAGTTGGACAGTTCCAAAGGACTTCTGGGAGAAGGGGTGGTTTCCTCCCAACATGTCATCCTACATAGCCAGCCTCATTTCACTACAAAAGCCAATGAAAACCAATCACACTTCTTCTGTTTTATTATACGTTATGGAATTATGGATACGTTGTATTGTGAGAATAATGATACATGTGACTTCCCACAGTCCTCTTCCCCCCTGTTCCATACGTACAACTAAAATAGATTCAGCTTTACGATACTGGAGATGAGCGGGATCAAAACGGGGAGAAAGGACTCCTACTGTATATTGTATGCACGCATGGGGCTCTGTGGATACAGCCACTAAGAGATGACTGAATTTGAGCTGTAAACATCAATTCCATTGACTATATGTTACAAGAAGCAAGGAAAACACATTGCCCTGATAGTAGCGTCCCTTCCAGTCAATTTTCTCATGCATTTTTAAATTTCTCCCCTTGATGCCCGTCCCCTAGCCTTCAATCACACTACACGTTTTTATTACAGTGGGTTTTGAAATGATTCTCTCCTTTCTCACTTCCTTTGGGCTGTGGCATATCCAGACACTTCAAGGATTATTATTTACTACCAACACACTGCTGCCATGTCAGTGAAGAAAACATGCAGATGCTACATAGTATTTGGATTTCTGTGTAAGTCTTTGATGACAGAACTGTTTAGAACATGCAGATACGCTGCCTCGGTATTAGCCTATTGTTGGAAATCACTTTTCTAATTATTCTTCCAGCCATTAAGTCATTATTAGTAATAATTCTCATATATATTGCGCCTTTCTTTTCTAAATCCATCAAGCTCTTTTTTTTCCCCAGAAAGCAAATTGAATAAATCATATCTGGGTTGCAAACATTCAAACAACCTAGACTAGAGAGAAATAAAAATAAAGAGTTTGCTGTATCAATTTAGTACCATGCTGCTATTCAACTATAAAACTACTTGTGTCTTTCTTTCCACTTTCTTGGATTAATAAATAGCCATTTATCTTCCAACTTAGAATCTTTATAGTTTCATTGGACTACAGCTCTTCATAACTATGATTTTCAATACAGAAAAATCAAATCATTTCCTTAAATAAACTTTAAAGAACTACAACAATTCAATATTAGAGTCTTCTGATGCCCGATGCATGGTATATTTCCACTTGTCGCTTAAACTCCCTTTATATGATGTTTTTGAATGACTTTATCTTTTAGGGACATCCTGACTTTTATGAATAGCATCATTTCATCTCTGTTATATGATATTGGCTTCATTGCTTTGATTTCTTCAAATACAGAAACACTGTAATATCACACATCATTACTTAACATCAATCCATTTGCTCCATCATCTTCAGTTGGATGAACAGAGTAAGCTAGATGACCTTATTTGTGAAAGCGATTCATGACTGTATCAGAGAGAAAAAGATAGAGATATCAAAGCACTACCAGTCAAAACACTTTGTGTTAGAATGTTTTTCCTTAATTCTTTCTCTCTTTCTCCCTGTTCTCTACCCGCATTAAGAAAATGAAAAAATAAAAAACCACCATCAGCACTTTCCAAAAAAAATTCCGTGAATAAGGCAGAACATTCTAGGAATTAAGCACTTTCCTTTTTCTTTTTAAAAAGTAACCCAATACTCTACTGTCCATACTTGCCTAGGTGGATAGAACAGTTATCCCATTTCATCAAATCTTAAAACAACACTCCAATACAAAACAGAATGCATCAATATGCCTAGGGAAATTCAAGATTTGCAGCTCTTTGTGTTTGTGTCTTTGAGGGTAAGGAGATAATTCTCCTCACAGTAATTCTAGGAGATTCAGAGAGAAATAAAAGGTCCAAAATCAACTGGAGAGTTATGGCTGAAGATGGACTTCAAACTGTACCTACCCAGTCATCATGCCTACCTACCTACCTACATGTATATGTGTGTGTGTGTGTGTATGTGTGTGTATAAATGTAAGCATATATATATACACAATTTTAATGACAAAACAAAACAAAAGAATTTTTAAAAAGTTTATTGACACATGGTCATGAATAGTGAAAATAGATTTGTTTAGGAAAGACGAAATGCCTGCACTCTTGAACAGAATCATTCTGATGCAGATCCATTTGCATATCGACCAACAGTAAACAAATCTTCTCTGTCTAGGTATTCCTGAGAAACTTAAATACGAAAATCCATGCACAAAAATGCACATTCCAAATTTGCATATTTACAAAACCAAGTTCAGGAGGCCCAGCGTATGACAGAGCAAGTGAATGGCCCATCTTGAAAGAAAAAAATCTATTGCCGTAGAATTGTAATCCTGCAAGGGAACCTTCTACCCTTTAGCATCTTATTACACAAACGTTAAAGTAGAGCAATACCAATTTATTCATATAGATCTACTTGAAATCCAAATATACAGTATACTCTTATCCTTGCAGCAACATCAACCGCAAACATATGCCAGTTATCAAACGGCAGGAATTGTGCTGGTTGAAGATAAGGTAATTTTTTGGGTAAATCATGCATTGCAAGATTCTCTTCCATCAGTTATTCTGAATCATTTTCTAACAGAATCTTGGGAGCGTGACTTAGTATTGCCAAGTCAACAACACAGCTGCATTGAGACCTTAGTCATCATTTGCCATTTTAGCAATGCTTGAATCCTAGAATTGCTCCAAACTATAATTGTGTGTAGGAGGGGGAGAAATGGCTTCCAGCACTAAAATCAATCTACTGTAGCAGTATAATGGTCCCTCTTACTTTAAGCTCTCCAAAGAGATTTACAGAAGTTGCATTTTGTCATGCCCCTGTATACAAGGTTTTACATGACTTTTACCATCTCTCTTGGAAGCGATGTAAGGGAGGGGGAGAGAGGTTTTTCTCTTTTGTAAATGTCTGTGTGAATTCAGTTCTGGATAAAGGGTTCAAATCCTCTAGGATAAGACCTGGCTATGTATGTGTAACAATCCTTAATGAGGATGAAACCAATTTATGCATTGCCTCCTGCTGGCAATATGACCAACGTCAACGAACATGTTGGAGATAGTTAAGTGAGTGAGACAAATTTAAATTTCAGCTCAAATCTGGTAGAAGCAGACCCCTAGTATTAATGTACAAGAATAAAACACAGAGGTCTCTAAAGGGGCAAAATAAAAACATTTAGTCAAATTTTAATTATTTTATTCTTGTTTATAACTCTTCATTACAATACACACACACACACACACACACACACACATTTCTTATGCTTGTATGGCTGTCCAGGGTCACCCTATGAAGAAGATGGATGGTTCCTAAATATGATAAATATATTAAACAAATAAATAAACATTTAGTATTAAAGCATTATATATTTCAGTGTGTTTAATGTGGCAGAGTGTTGCCCCTGGGGCCCTTATGTGTATATTGAATTTTTAGTATGAGGGGGAGAGGGGGTTTGCTGCGTTACGAGCCACCCAAGGTTCTGGCTGCGATGCAGGTGACTATATAAGTTTAAATAAATAAATCAATCATGTGATTTAATTAGGGTACTGCCAGAAAAAAAAATCTGCATGGTAAAGCTATAATAATGTAAAGGATCTCATGCAGTATTCAGAAGAATTCTACCTGCCCATACAAGCAAAATGCAAAACCAAAATAACTCTTATGGAACTTGATGGGGTGAATGTTGAGAGGAGTCCCATATCTGAACTTAAAGGAAAATTTCTTCCTTTGCTTCTCCCTGTTAAGCATACTTGGACTACATTAATGTGCTCCATATATTAGTAGAGGTGAGGTGAAGACTTTGCAATTTTTATTTATTTCAGTTGTTTATCAAATTTATAGACCCACCCATCTCACGAGTGTGACTTTGGGCAGTGTACAGTAAAACAAATCAATAAAAACACATATTGAATAAATATTAATAAGACCATGGGAAAGTGTTTCAAACATATACACACACACCCACATAAAACAGCCATCTCAAAGGCTCACCATTTCTAAGGGGTTCCCTAGCGTGCTAGAAAAACCACACTTTAAGATATTTCAATATGGTTGAGCCTAATTTTACATCAGGAGAAGGATGATGTTCCCTAGGGCAGGTGCCACAACAAAAAAGGCTGATCTTCTGAGCCCCATCAGATGGAACTACTTAGCAGATGGGATCCATAATATGTCCATTCTGCCTGATCTGATGGGATGGGTAGAAAGAATTGGGGGGGAGGTAGGTAGGTGCTCCCTCTAACAATTCTGGCACTTTTCTATCAAGCTATTATTTGAACATCCACATATTTGCACAATCTGCTTATTCATATTTATTTACTGTATGTGCCATAATTTTAAACTAGTGAATATATGCACTTATTAGGAACTCTTCTGTTCGCAGCTCTCTGTGAACCACAGTTTGAGTCAGAAGTACCCAAAGACAGCCCGGTAAATCTACTAGTAAGTTCTGAGCTCTTGAATTTCAGACGAGATTGGGTTAAGAATATCACACCATCGCTGGAATCCGAATTGGATGTGCTTTTTTAAAAAAACAAAAAAACAACCACCATGAATTTCATTACAGTCCACAAAAGATAATGACATCATGTAATCCACACAACCAGGTTAGATAAAGCATTCAAAGCGATAGCTATCTTATCACTTTGTAGCCTGAATTGGGTTTATTGGAATCCATTCATCATTTTCATTACCATCATTTTAATGAGAAAGGTGCTCTGCTCCACTTTTAATCTTCCCAGCCTATAATATACATCCTGGATATAAAGTAAGCAGCAGACATCGTTGGGCACATTTTTTGTGTGTTTTGCTTTGCTTGCAGCAATCTTCAGATAATGAGAACCAAGAGGGCAAACGAAGATATGTAAGGGAGACAGTATCAGCACACTTCAGTCTGAAAATAAAAGTGTCTGGCTGAGTTGTAACATAGTTCAGAAATCCCAAGGGGATAATGTTTGTAACACATAAGTGGAACGGTCTTACAATGTGTTAGCGATATATGCTAGCGGGAATGTATATGTGTATTGATCAAGTTAAAAAAATCTGTAATTGTTGTAAGGTCCGCTTGTCTCATTACACTTTTGCAGTATGTCTGTAGTTCTGGTTGACTGGGTCAGAGATTACTAGTGAATTAAGTTTTCTTCTTTGTGTGGAATTGTATACATCTATGGGCTTTGATAGAACAGAAGAGTAAAACTGAGACAAAATGACCTGAGCTCAGCCCTTCCTAAATTTCAAGTTCTCGTCTTCCCCACATTTTCTTCAGGAAGAAAATAGATGTGATTTAATATGGACTTTCATCTATCACCCAACATCATTTCCTCTTGCATTTCCGTGAGCCTTAGCAATGTCTTGGGTTCCCCTTTCTCTGCTGCCAATAGCACAATATGACTTTATGAAGATAAAGTTGCCTCAGAGCAAGTCAGGTGGACCCATCATTCTACTTAACCCAATACTGTTCATTTTGACTGACAACAGCTATTTATGTGTGAGGCAGGAGAGACCTGACCTAGCCCTTCTACCTTCAAGCATTTTAGCAACTGATGCTGAAGAATGAACTGATGTTTTGTACTATTGAATTTTATCTTCCCTTCTTGTCTGTGATTCTCTTCCCTCAGCCTTTTCTCATTAATAGCTTTATTCTTCTTCCATCCCTCCACACCATCCTTGAAATATCCTCTTAGCTCTGCCTTCTTCTTTTTTTCAGCTGTCACCTCATCCACTTCCTTGTATTTCTCAGCAATTACTGACTGAACCCACATTTGTGCACCTCCTTTCTTCATGTCCTTGGCATCAGTCTTTTCTTGACAGTTTTTTTCAGACTTGTTTTGATCTGTTCTGTTCAACAGAACTGCTTTTCCCATAGCTCCTGGAACTAGAAATTCCTTTTGGCAAACTCAAAGCCTGCTTCTGTTTTTGTCCATTCTTTTATTTTCAGTAAGGATGAGTATTACCATGCTTGCTTTTAATAAGATGGGGACAAAGTCATATCATTGTAAGCTAGATGACATAACCATGGCCTCCCAGTTTTGTCTTCACAATAATTATGATTGACTGTGGCCTTCAAACCTAATCCTGAACAAAAATAATAGCTTTATTTATACTGGACTAAAAATGACCAGAAATTACAAGAATGGCTATCTGCAACAACATTCAATTCTTCTGACAGGTTTTGTAGACTTCTGGAGATGTGATTGCTTTTTGTTCTGGACCAATTCAAATCTCATGGATTCTTTTATAGTGATTTATTTGTTCTACCCAAGTGCTACAAGAAGAATTTCTGACCTGGTGAAATGTGAGATAAAACATGGAAGATTGAAGGAAGATGACTTTCTCTGCATAACATCTTCAACAATCACTGTTCTCAGCTAACTTTTGATTATATGGGTACATTATTCATCCCTTATATGTGACCAACCTTGTTCTAACTGTAACAGAATAATAGAGTTGGAAGGGATTTTGGAGATCTTTTAATCCAACACCTTATTCAAGCAGGAAACCTTATACCATTTCAGATAAATTGTTGTCCAATCTCTTCTTTAAAACCTTTAGTGGTGGAGCACCCACAACTTCTGAAGGCAGGCCATTCGATTTATTAATTATTCTATCATGAAATTTCTCCTATTTTGAGATTCTCTCCCTGATTAGTTTCCATCCATTGCTCTAGTTCCCTTCTGTACCTTTTGGGAGACAAAGTTGTCTGCTAGGTTTGTCAGGAATCTGTTTGATCTTCTGCTAAGTGTAGAATTTGTCTCCTAGATGATGTCATTACACCCATTACTATTGTGCTATGCTTCCTACATATCTAGTTAACTGACTAGTAAAAAGTTCATCTATTTCCTCTGTTTAGTTGGATGGCCTGTAATATACAGCACCAGCAATATTATCCTTTTTGCTTTTATAATGATCCAAATGCATTCAAGGTGGTTTTCAACATTGTTTATTAAGTCTGTTTTTTAAAAACAATTTAAATCCCTCTGGCTGTACTGTATATTCCATTCATAGGTTTCATCCACTAAGCTTCAATCAGCTGGAGTGGGTGAATCTGTTCAGAAACTTCAATTGTGTTGCTCAGAATGCTCACAACAAATGTGTGCAACATGCAACACACACTGTTGCTGAGATACAATAGTTCCTTACAAGGCATCAATTTACGAAAGAGTTTTGTTTATAGAAAAGATCAAAATAGTTTCTGATAGTTCATATCATTTTATTATATGGGTAGGTCTGTGCAAATCTTTGCAGAGTTGTATTTATTCAAAGCCCCTTCTAATCTGCTACAGAAAGAAAGCCCCTTGTCTTTTTTTAAAAAAAGGAAAGCTACCATATTAAGTTTCTTTGCCTCACTCTGATGTTTTCCCTATAGTTTCTTTGACTGGAAGAGCTTTCTGTTCATATGTTGGGGACGTCAGAAGCCCAGCCATTGAGACTATTGGATGATCCTTCAAACATTCAAAATATTTTCACAAGACAAATCCTGTCATCTGTGTGCGTCAGTGAAATGAATCAGTTGCCTTTTCAGCAAAGCTATCTGGCACATTTAGTTCATGTAATAGTTGCACTATTTGTTGCTTATAAGTTGCACTAATATTTGTTGCTTATAAGAGCCATGGTGGTGCAGTGGTTAGAGTGCAGTACTGCAGGCTACTTCTGCTGACTGCCAGCTGCCTGCAATTTGGCAGTTCGAACCTCACCAGCTCAAGGTTGACTCAGCTTTTCATCCATCCGAGGTCGGTAAAATGAGGACCCAGATTGTTGGGGGCAATACGCTGACTCTGTAAACCGCTTAGAAAGGGCTGTAAAGCACTGAGAAGTGGTATATAAGTCTAAATGCTATTGCTATTGGCAAATTACTAGCTGTGACTGGGGTTGCTTAATCCATGTTGCACAACTACTGAATGGCAGTAGTTAGTTCTCGTGTCTACTTGTGCCATCTAGTGGTCACCTGGCCTATATATACAGGTAATCCTCGATTTACAGTTCATTTAGTGACCACTCAAAGTTACAATGGCACTGAAAAAAGTTACATGACCATTTTTTATACTTATGACCATTGCAGTATCTCCGTGGTCATGTGGTTTACATTCAGATGTTTGACAACTGACTCACATTTATGATGGTTGCAGTGTCTCGGGGTCATACGATCCCTTTTTATGAACTTCTGACAAACAAAACCAATGGGAAAGCCAGATTCACTTAACAACGATGTTACTAATTTAACAGCTGCAATGATTCACTTAACAAATGTGGCCAGAAAGATCGTAAAATGGGGTAAAACTCACTTAACAAATTTCTCACTTAGCAACATAAATTTTGGGCTCAATTATAGTCATACATTGAAGGCTACCTGTAATAGCTGTTGGGATACATACATTCTTGCATCATAAACTGATGAGTGCTACGAGTGATAAAAGGCACATTGTTATTCATGCCACAGATTAAACCCAGTCGTGGCATAATAAAATCATTTTTAATAGTTTCTGTGTTCCAAACTCCTGTTACACGCTTATTGAATATTGACATTTCTGATGTCAGATCTGTATTTTATTCTGTTTGGCTTATTCTATGTTAAGTTCAAGACAAACACATTTTAATATCACATTATCCCAACTAACAGGTTTTGACACAATAGCTGCTGCTCGGATTTTTCACAAGCTAATGCAGAGACTGGGTTTCCAGGAATATTACTTGCAAGGTGGAGACTGGGGCTGCCTAATCACCAAGAACATGGCACAGATGCTGCCAAAGTAAGTGACTGGGATCTCTCAGTGACTCACTTGCGTGTTTTTACTTATATAACATGACAGGAACTGGAATGTTGCAATATCCATGGTATCTAGATTAGATGATGTATGCACTATCAATTTTTCATCATCGAAGTTAGTTGGGCTGCTGAAAAGCAGGAGCTTTAATTTACAAGGATTCTACTGTGCAAATTAAAATTGCAGCCATTATCATATAGCTGTACTAATCGTTTTTCCATGTTGTGACTCTTTAATCTATTCCTGGAGAGATAACATATATTGTAAAAAATATTGTTAAATTATCAGAATAATGTTAAAAAGTGAATTGTGGATTCTAGCCTTTTTCCTCATGAAGAATTTCTAGATTGTTTAACTATACTCAGAGGAAGCAACTGAAAAATGTCAGATATTACAACAAAACAATCACTTTAGTTCCCTTTTACATTCTTTGTCAATATCAGTTTTCTCACATCTCCTAACATTCTTCCCTATTTTGCTTGTTTTAAACATGCTATATTATGTACACTTACTAATGAGTCTCATTTACCACCCAGTAAGCGTATTTAGGATCACCTTCTTTTTTTTTATTTCAGATCTGTAAAAGGACTTCACGTCAATATGATCCTTATATTGAATTATGGTTGGGGAGCCATGATAGATTTACTACTGGGAGCCTATGTACCATGGCTGGTGGGACTAACCAGAGAAGATGCACGGCGCATGTTCCCTTTTTTTAAGCACATATTTTATATATTGCGTGAATCTGGGTATATGCATATCCAATCCACCAAACCAGATACAGCAGGTTTGTAAACTCAGTCCTTTATGAAAGATCAAAAACTCGGACATAAGATGAAACAAATCTGAATTTAATGTACAAGACATTTTTAAGGAAGACAAACTATTGAAACAACGAATCAATAAGTTTCAGAGTCATGTTCTACCCACAAATCCTGGATTTTAAAATACTTTTTTCAAAAAGTAAAAAAATCAAGACACATTCATTTTTATATTTCTGATAGAATTTTAAGGGGGCATGATGGCCTAGTGGTTAAGATGCTAGGCTTGTCAACCAAAAGGTTGGCAGTTCGAGATCCAAGTACTGTGTGATAGAGTCAGTTCCTGTTCCTGTCAACCCAACAGTTTGAAAGTATCCAAATGCAGGTATATAAATGAGTACCACTTTGGTGGTAATGGCTTTTCATGCACCTCAACATGTAGTCATGCCAGCCACATGACCAAGGAAGTATCTTTGGACAATGCTGGCTCCTATGGCTAGGAAATGGAGATGAACATCACCCCCCAGAGTCAGACATGACCAGACAGGGAAAACCTTTAACTTTTTCATAACGCATTTTAAACAACTGAAACCAAAAATAAGCAAAGGATATGTTGAAGAATTGGCTAGATTGAAAAAAATTAATTCCAAATTGAAGAATCACAATCTTAAAGCATTTTCAATTTTCTCTCCTACCCAAGAAGATATATATTATCTTCCATTTCCCATACACATTATCTAAACCAACGGACTGCAATCACCTTTTTAATTGTTGGAATATGACAATATAATTTAAATCACAACTTAACATTTTACTCATGTTACATTAAAAATTACACATTGATAATACACTATTGGAAGGATACCAAGATCTGCAATAAATCTATACTTTGATTGTATACTTCTAAGCATTTTTTACTCAATTCCTCAGTACCCTTAGTTATCTTGTTCAAGTTTAATTCACTAAGTTGAGTTCTGTAAATCTGAAATGGTATTATTTCAGCTGTAAGTAATACATTACAGATTGCATTGTGTATGTTTATGTTACCTCTAGACAATGGAAGTAAAAAACCAATTTCAAACCTATAACTGAGCTACAGATGCTATTCAAATATTATGTACTTCCATGGGAAAAAAGTGTGTGCAGATGCTTTGAGAGTTAGCATGTTGTATTTAGCAGCAACCCAACACTCAATATTTCTTATATTGGAGAAGTTTTTTTCAGTCAAGTTAGTTTCATACTTTTCAAAGAGTTAAGCCATCATAATAATGTCAAAAATGAGAATTGGTTAAAATCCAAAGCCCTAATTCTTGCTCACAAATCTTTTCAATAGAGCTTCTAACTGTAATGTAAGCAAGTAATATGAAAGTAAATGTATTACTTTTCTCACCTAGGATGTGGCCTGAATGACTCCCCTGTAGGTCTTGCTGCATACATCCTAGAGAAATTTTCCACATGGACAGATAAATCATTCGTCAACATGGAAGATGGGAATTTGGAACGGTATGGTTATGTATAATAACTATATACAGTATTAGAAAAAGAGAAATTGCAAATGCGTAATTGCTGGCTTAGAATGATTTAGAGAATATTGCTGAAATATGAACAGTTGCAAGTTATATCAGATGACTTGCAAGTATTTAATATTATGAATTCTCTTAGCATCAGCCAATAGTTGCTCAGCATTTATTTATTCTCTGGTCTATACACGTGAACTGAGAATATGCATTTAAGATCTGCTAATAAAGTGTGATGCCCCTTTTCAGGAAATACTCTCTGGATGAACTTCTGACAAATGTCATGATTTATTGGATGACTTCCTCCATTGTGCCTTCAATGCGTTTTTATAAAGAGAATTTCTCCCAGGATCCAAGTACCGCTCCTGATGCCAAGTAAGGAGGAAGAAACTATTCTGGTTTTGAAACTAAGATGTAAATGTAAAGCTGGTTTTAAAAGTGAAGGCCATATGAAACCTGTTATGAATGCCTAGAGTTTAATTCTGTAGGATGTCCCAGAGAATGTTAAGTCTCAATTTCTAAAAAGGCATTCAAAGGCTACTATTGAGCAGATAGTTAATTTAAAATGGGATAAAAGATTAATAATTCAGTTATATATGGGAAAATATATTCTCCAAACCATCTTGGACCTATACTGACACCAATGTAACTAAAAAAAATAGCATCTAATAATTAATGAACTAGATATATTAGATATGTTCTCTTCTACCACAGGGTTGACATTTCTGTTCCAACTGGCATTGCTGCCTTCCCAAATGAACTTCTTCATTGCCCACGCACCTGGGCAAAGCAGCAATTTAAGAACATTGTCAGCTATACCTACATGCCCCGGGGAGGGCATTTTGCGGCCTTTGAGGAACCAGAGCTCTTGGCTCAAGACATCAGACAATTTGTGAAGAAGGTGGAACATCTGAATTAAACTACATAGCAACGTTTTTTCAGAAAATGCTTTATCAACCAAATATTGCAAGTTTATGACCAGCTTGAATCACTTATAGCAAAATATTGTTACTGTTCAAGTATTAAAGAGATTTTCTTCTTGTGTGAAGCTGACTGTTAGTCATATAACATTAAAAAAACACAACACTGACATTAATAGCAATAGCACTGTATTTATATACCGCCTATCAGGGCTTGCAACCCTCTCTAAGCGGTTTACAATGTTAGCATATTGCCCCCAACAATCTGGGTACTCATTTCACCTACCTTGTAAGGATGGAAGGCTGAGTCAACCTTAAAGCAAGGTTTCTACAAAGTAGTAGCTCTTGTTCGGATTTACTTCATCATACAAACTGAAATAAGACAGTTCTTTTTTTATAGTTCATTGAAGCAGCACTTTCAGATATTAAACAAATCATTTCTAAATTGATTAGTACCTGGAAAAATATTGAATTTTACTTTTTAGATATGGTTTTCTCTCTGAGCAAGGAAGTGTTATGTTTTTCTCTAAGCAAAGAAGTATTTAAACATACAATAGGTGTTGCAATGGTCTTCTTTCACACTTCTTTCTGCTGATTATAACTTCCATCTGCTACAAGTAGTATGTTACGATCATGTAAGAATCTTTGGGGTGGCTTTAAATAAGGTAATGAGCGGAAGCTCATGGTGGGAAAAGTGAAAAATTATTAGGGAAGAAATAAATTGAGGAAGGGACTATAAGAAAGGACTGAGTGTAAGAAAAAGAAATTGGTGGATTTGGAATATCTGAATGCAACTTGCTGAAGTTGTAGCTTTAATATACAAGATACATTAATAAAGAGATTGGTGAAGTTTGAAACATCTGTATATCCTCACCTTATGACTACAATTGAGGCAAAAATTTCTGTTGCTAAGCAAGACAGTTGTTAAGTGAGTTTTGTTCTATTTTATGATCTTTCTTGCCCCAGTTGTTCAGTGAATCACTGCAGTTGTTAAATTAGCAACACGATTGTTAAGTGAATCTGGCTTCCCCCTTGCTTGTCAGAAGGTTGCAAAAGGTGATCGTATGATCCCAGGACACTGCAATTGTCATAAATATGAATCAGTTGCCAAGTGTTTGAATTTTGATCACGTGACCATGGAACTGCTGCAACGGTCATAAGAATGAAAACAATCATAAGTCACTTTTCTCAGTGCCATTGTATCTTTGAACAGTCACTAAGTGAACTGTTGTAAGTTGAAGATTACCTGCAATAGCCATCATAGGTGTCATTTGGAAGATCTTATCCTAGATCAGGTTGGCACACAGGTGGACCACAGGCTGCGTGCAACTCAACAGCCCTTTTTTTAACAGCAAATTCACTGCTGCCAAATGTCACCATCACTGCCTCCTAGTTGTTCTCAGCCACCTCTGCCCCTTCCTTTGTAAGGAAAACAGAAAAAATATCTGTTTTCCTTACAAAGCAGACTGCTATCTGCTTTTAGCAATAGCGCTTAGACTCATATACCATTTCACAGTGCTTTACAGCCCTCTCGAAGTGGTTTACAGAGTCAGGATATTTCCCTCAACAATCTGGATCCTCATTTTACTGACCTTGGAAGGATAGAAGACTGAGTCAACCTTGAGCCTGGTGAGAATCAAACTGCTGGCAGTCGGCAGAATTAGCCTGCAGTACTGCATTCTAACCACTGAGCCACTACAGCTCTTTTCCAATCAACTACAAAAAATAAAGACTTCTATCTCTTTAACTGGCTACATTCAATTGCAATTGGTTTTCTCTCTAGTTCTAAGCCAGGAAGAGCTAGGGACAACCACTGAAGCATGAAAAAGCTTCTCAGAACCACCCAAAGATGTTTTCTACCCATTTGTTGGAAACTTCCTTAGCTGATCAAATTATCAATGAAATTTCCTCAGTACACCTTTGTTGCTAGTATCACCGTTACTTTTATCTCCAGAGTCGCTGCTCTCAGTTTTATTACTTTGTTTCAAAAGGAAGGGGAGAAAGGAATCTTTAGAAGATCTCCAAATTAATTTCATTCAGCTATATATTCTCCCCTGTTGTGGTCTGGATGTCAGAAGAGGCAAGTCAGAACTTCAAGCAGAAATTATAATATTATCTGACATGTCCTGTATGGTTTAGTTTCAATTTGCCCTGCAGGGGGCAGGTGTCACCGAAGTAATGTTTGCATCACAATCTAAGCCCTGAGTGCACGTGGATAAATTGTCCAATGATTAATTATATGCTAGGGCCTTACATATAGTGTAAACAGCTTGTTATTCCAGCAAAAGTCCTCTTTTAGTGGGGGTTTTTTGGGTATCCAGCTGAGCTTTTGATGGTAGAAGGAGCTAATAGCTGGCCAGCCCCAAGGCCTTTCATGGGTTTTAGGATTAATTATACATTGCCTGTTTCCTTTTCTTTGCTCTGATCTAGGAAACAGTGATTTCAGGATGTTGTTATACTGCTGCCCTGCAGGCAAAGCTGCAACAGCCAGGTGCAAGGTGGAACAGAATCTGCTGAGTAATGGTAATCTAAAGTTAAAAAAAAAAGTGGCTGACAATGTTGAGGTCAGTAAAGTACTTACAAACAACTAGCATCTGATTCTCAAGATATGGTATGCAGCCTTTCGCAAACCTAAAGTCCTCCATGGGGGAACAGAGAGCTACCATCTGATGCACTGACATACAGCATTTCTAGAGGCTTCAGATTGGAGAAAACTGTAACAGAGATCTGTGACAAATAATAGCAGTATGGCATTCCAATCCAGTTTGACACCCCCTCCCAAATTATTTCACATTCTGAAGCTATTGAACATACCCACTTCTCACTGGCTAATTAAAAAAGGGTTCTGGCTTTTCCTTTTTAACGCTGCAAATTCTCATCCTCTCTTTAACATACGGAACTCTTCTCAATCATCCTTGTTATTGCTGTTACAGAGCTTTTGACTGTCAGAACTTTTTGTTGGAAGATGTGTCTGAACATACAGCAGGGATGGTTGAAATGCAAGACCATAATGGTCCTGTCATGCTGTAGACCTCAACAGCTTTTTGGGAACGTGCTGAGTGCTAGAAAGTGTTAATATCCCACCATGAAGTTCCAGAACATCAGGGCTATGCAGTGGCCAAATGAGGGGGGGGCTACAGAATCATAGAAGAATTCTAATCCAAAACACAGAGGAACAAAGGATTAAACAAGCACAGATGTTTTCTAGGGATGTCCACCCCATTTCTGGGGAAAAGCCCACTGCAGCTGTTGTCCTCCTGATGCTCTATTTGCTTAGGCAGACGAGCCTACATTAACCTCTCAGCTCATTTGAGTTTGTCCTTTCCTGTTTAACAAATAAAGAAGGAGGACTCTGATGAACACTTGCCTACGCCAGTAACTTATCCAGATGAAAACCTTCTACGTTGCTCTTTTAGATAATTCCAAAACAAATTAGAATGTACCTTTTGAATGTGAACAGCCTCGCAGCAAACAGGAGAAAGCCGACCTCTTCGGAATGATAAAGGTATGGGAAAGAAGAAGCAAAATGGTGAGAGTTTGAGGCAACTCCTTTTTGAAGAAAGGTTGCAATATCTATCACACTGTAATTTAGAAAATTAGTAAACCAAGCATGAGAGAGGTATACAGTATACAGTATAGCTATGGATAGCAACAGAGAGAAGAATGCTAGAAACTGTTCTCTGAGGAAAATACTATATATATCAGAGAGTTAGAAAGATCCAGCAAGCACTATTTTTCATTCCTACTGCCTAAAGATTTTACCACGCCTCTGCTGCTTTAGATATTCAAGCTTATTGCAAGATGCCAACTGGAAGCCACCACTAGTGAGTTGTAAGCTTCAATGCATAGCCTTTGCTGCCTTAGAAATCTACTTCCCTCTCACTGCTACACACATTTCCCCTCAACACTTCAACCTCTCTGTCAAGGTAGAGGAGCACAAAGATAACACTGTAGAAGATATGTAGACATTAGCAAAACATGAACTGAGACCATCAATAAAGTAAAAGTAGAGTTAAAAGTTTCCCCTGTCCAGTCATGCCCGACTCTAGGGGGTGGGGAGTTCATCTCCGTTTCTTAGCCAAGGGGGCCAGTGTTGGAAGACACTTCTGTGGTCATGTGGCCAGCATGATTATACACACCGAGGCACATGGAACACTGTTACCTTCCCACCGAAGTGGCACTTATTTTCTAATCACATTTCCATACTTTCGAACTGTGAGGTGGGCAGGAGCTGGGGCAAGTAACGAGCGCTCACCCCATCACATGGCACTCAGGTCTTGAACCCAGGCTTCAGTTTTCCAGCTGACAAGCTCAGCATCTTTAACCATTAAGCCATCGCGCCCCAATCAATAAAAGAAAGTTGTGGTATTTCCTATGGTATCTGTTTCCTGACCTAATCTGCCACAAAGTGCTGACAGTTTGTAAATATTTTTGCTGGAAATGTGATTTCAGCGGCACTAATTCTTCAGCACAATCTACTGACCATAAGTGGCAGGGGGGGGGAAATTAGGGATTGTTCTATGTTTTGTCTTTGTCTTTCAGTCTGCCTGCTTTTTATAAGATTATTAATCTGAAATTACTAATCTGAAATTGTTCCCAAAACATACACATTTTTCTTACCTCTCTTCGTGATAGGATATAGCTAGGTATCCTAGGATAGGATATTGCCTATCCCTTTCATGTATTTTATATGCACACATAACCTTATTTCAGTTAAAATTATAATCCTTGCTCAAACTAATCCTTGCTCAAACTAGATGTCTATTCTCAGGAAAACTCACACACTTGAACAGTTTTCTCATTGGAGAAATAGTCTTACCCTTACCTTCCTTCTCACATTTTCCCAGGCCAGCTTGGGGGAAAGTCCTCAGATACTACTTATTGCCCATGTATTTGACTGACTGTTTTTTAAAACTGTCTAAACTAGTCACCATCACCATATCTGATAGCAGCAAATTCCGCAATGTAAATATATAAATTGTAGGAATACTTAAAAGGTTCTATGCACAGAATTTTCTGGGCATGAAAAAGCTAGTTTCAAGTAATTCCAAGCATGGACTGAAATACATCTATCCTAGGCAGAAATATTTTGGGGTGAGAATGGAAAAAACTATGGAGGTTGTCTGCATCATGCATCAACAGAAAGGAAGTAGGGAAAGAGAGGAAGTAGAAAGACAAGGAAGGAGTGGGTGTTTCCAGCCAGTTGGATATGCTGTGCTTAAAGCCAAGGATATAAAGGGATAAGGGTGGGTAGGAAAGGCAAATTATTGGGAAAACTGGTCAATTGGGGAGAGAGAACAAAGCACATCAGCCTTCCCTTAGTTGCCCAACAAGATCTTACTGGATTTTGTTTGTGATGAATCCCAGAACAGCCAAAATGTCCTGGGCTTTGGTTCTGCTGAATCATGACCTGATGCATCTTCTGATTTGCTTTATGTTTTGTGCACAGCCCTAATAGATGGGAGAAAGAAGTTATAATACGTGTTTGAATCTAAAACCATCTGTACGGTTCTGGTCACCTTATTTACTCTCTTTCTCTCTCTGTGTGTGTGTATATGTATACGTATATATACACACACAAACACACACACACTGTATATATAAGAATTGAAGAAAGTGCAAAGGAGCTAACAAAATGGTCAAAGGTCTCAAATGTCTTGCCTAAAAGAAAACGATAGGATGTTTTGAGGTGCTTTGTCCTGATTTATATACCAAGATTAGAATGTGTTTTTGACATGGTTCCACCATGACCCTATTTATTTATCAAATTTGCATAGCCACTCATCTCAAAAAAAAACCCAACCTCAACTTTGGGTGATGTACAAAAGCCAAGAATGAAAAAGCAGATAGATACCTGTAGCTGATCTATTTGCTAGATTTATATATTGCCTTTACTCCAGAAAAAACAAAATGAATGGCATTCATCAAGACTCCTTCCTTCATTCCCCCCCCCCCCAAAAAAAACAAAATATTGCCTAGGGTAAGTTGAATGATGGTCATCTGCCCAAAGCTATTCAATGAATTTCCATAGTTGAGGGTGAATTTGAACCTGACCTTCGTTAAGTCTAATTCAGCTTCCTGTTTTGGCGGTAGCTTTGGGAAATACAGCCCAAGTTCTTGAAGAAATAAATGGGTAATCCTAGAATTCAAGATATGTGTCTTCATAAGCAACCATGGAAACAGGTTTTAGACGGTAGGTGGCACTAAAAGACTATGTTAACTTCATTGCCTATATCCTTCAGCCCAAATACCAGAGGTCAGCTGAAGCAGGAAATATCCGGAAATATTTCAACCCAGCACAAGCTAAGCTGAATTCATTCGTGGTTCTTCTGAGTTGCAGGCATGTGGCAGCAGTTTCTGCAGACTGTCCGGTGAGTGTAATAAGCAGCAACTAAACTGGGGAGGGGGCAGCATTTGAGTGACAGGCAGTTGTTGTTTGCCTGGATTTCTACCAAGGAAGCTACTCAAGTAGTGCAGAAGCACTAATTGTACTGCTGCTGGAGGGAACTGGAGAACCTCAATATCAAGGCAGCACTCCTAATTGTTGTGGATAGAAATGGTGCGATAAAAGCAATAAGATTTTATTTACAGAGCAATGAAGTTGCAGTGCTTGTAGCTTCAGGCTATAGATGTATCTTAATTCTTACCTCTTATGTAAACATGCATAGAAAACATAGTGGAGAAACCCTCTTGATATAATGAAATGCGCATATATATGCATGGAACAAAGGAAAGTACATTCTGTACTGAGAGTATAACGGAAGAACCATACTGTAGTTTTCCCTTTGCAAAATATTGAGAAAGTGAACTTGCAGTCTGTTTCAAATTAACGTTCCTAAAATTCCTTGGTGCTGAAGGACTCTGAACTGCTAAATTCTTTGGAGATTTTTTTTTTTGTATAACCAGAGCAATGCTCTTCTACATGAGGTTGCTCTTGAACAACCTTCAGAAGTTTCAACTGGTGCACATTGCAGCTGCCCAGGTAGTAAAAAGTGTTGGATGTTTGACACCACTGCTATGTGAGCTGCATTGGTTACCAGTGTGTTTCCAGGTGCAATTCAAGGTGCTAATTGTCACTTTCAAAACACTTTGTAGCTTTGGGACTCAGTTACCTGAAGGATTGTTTTTTCCTGATTGTTTTTACTCATTTAATCCGGTTAGACAGGTTGGGCATGTTCCGGATTCCAAAAGCCAAGGAAGGTTAACTGGCTTTTCTGCTGTAACCCCAACCCTACTGAACAAACACCCTCCAGCGATTAGAATGTATCCAAACCTGTTGGTCTTTTGTAAAACCTTGAATATATGTGTGTGTGTGTGTGTGTGTGTGTGTGTGTGTGTGTGACTGTGTGTGTGTGTATAGTTTTCAGATATTATGGTTTAAGGAATTTAAATTTTATTTTATTCAATTTCTAATGGTTGCTTGTCTTAAAACAGTGACTCTGGGTAGCAAACACGTAAAAATACAATATACAGTTCAGTTCCTTGAATTGCACCTGGAAACACACCATGTGTTAAATTTTCAAGAAGCAAGTTTGAGGAAAACTGGGAATCTTGGACCTCTAAAGTCTAGTCTTCTTTGACAGACATAAACTGCAAGACCTGCTCCTTAAGAACCACCTCCACATAATCATTTGAATCTATTTAAGCCATTTCAGTGTATCAAATATTTAAGAGGTTTTATGTTGCTTTATTGTGAGCCACAATAACAATATTGGAGTTGGGCAGCATCCATATTAAACAAAATAAAATATTGGATTGCTTAGGGAGCTTAAACAAGTTTTTGCTCGCCCTGGTCCAGTATATTTGAAACCAAGAAAGGGACAAATATCTGTATATGTGTCTTTTCTATACAATATGCAGCTAAACAGTTTATGTCCAGTGGTGGGATTCAGCCGGAACGCCCCGGTACAGGCGTACCGGTAGCAGAAATTCTGGCTGCCCCCACCCCACAGACATTTCTAAGTGGCTGTGGGGCGTTGGAGGTTAGCTGGGGCCGCCTGGGAAGCAGCAGTGGCTTTCACGGCCTTGCAGCTGTTTCTAAGTGGCTGTGGGGCATTGGTGACTGCCTGGGAAGCAGCAGCGGCTTTCGCAGCTTTGCAGCCGCTTCTAACCAGCGGTGGAGCAGTGGGGGGGTGGCTGGGGTGGCAGATGCTGGCAGCTAGGCCCCCATCGCCGCCTGGTGCACTGGGGGCTTTCGCAGCTTTGGGGGACAGGTGGCGCAGTAGCAGAAGGAGGAGAAGACTTGGCTGAACTTTTCTCCCTTCACTCTGCTGCTCCTCGGAAGGCAGCTCCGCTGCAAATGGAGGCAGAAAAGTTCGGCCAAGTCTTCTCCTTCTCCCAATCAGGCCAAG
>JANHJO010006724.1:0-22956 GCA_032468235.1 Pseudoxyrhopus heterurus | reverse complement strand
GGGTGGGGCCAGCCAGTCCTTGCAACTACCATTTCGGCAAACAGATGTAAAATTAGCATCCGGTTTGCCCGAACCGGTCCGAACCGGCTGAATTCCACCCCTTTTGCTAGGTAAGAGTTAGCAGAATTCAAGGAAGGCTGGGCTTGCAGTGTTTGTGGACGTTTAACGATTCTAGGCTGAGTCCTTTCTTGATTCTGCCTCCAGTCTCTACACACCCTTCCCCTACACAGAAAGGCAAAAGTCTTCAGCCACTGATTGACTTCATGGCGCATAATACAACTTCTCTGGCAACTTCTTTCCTTCTTCTGGGATTGTTTTCATGACTTCCCAGTCTAGCCTTCAGCCCTGGGTGAAGCTGTTGTTCACCCACTCGAGTGTTCCCCAGGAATTATTCCACTTTGATTCTTCTCAGATCAGCCCAGGCCGGCTGGATAATCCCCGATGAATATATGGACGCATCCATTCATGTTTCTACACCCGGGATGGAACCTGAGTCATGGCGACTCGACTTCTTTTCTTTTTGGGGGGTTTGAAATGTTTCGCTGCTTGTCCAAGTAGCTTCTTCGGTCTGAGCCAAGAAAGCTCCATGGATAAGCAGCGAAACAATTTCAAACCAAAACAGAAAAAAAAATCCAGGGGCCGTGACTCAACTTCGAGACAGTCACTACCTGGGTGACTGAAAATCTTCGTTGACACCCAGTATGGAAATGCCTGACTTGTGCCTTTTCTCAGGTTCGTAGAGATTCTCAGTCCTCCAGGTCACGGTTGACCCAAAGGCGCTTTTTTCCAGGACTTTCTTGTTGTTTTTTCTTTCGAAGACGTTTCGCTCCTCCTCCAAGAAGCTTCTTCAGCTCTGACAGGATAGGGGAGAATGGAAGGATTTCTATTCCTGGGGAGTAGGAAAGATATAGCTGTCCGCAAGGAATATCAATCCTTCCATTCCCCACTATACAGTCAGAGCTGAAGAAGCTTCTTGGATGAGAATCAAAACGTCTTCAAAAGAAAAAACAAGGAAGTCTGGTTGCCTCCTGGGAAAGCATCTTTGGGGCTTTCTATCTTCCCTACATACAGTACAGCAACCAGAAGAACTTAGTTCTGGATATTATTGCATGAAATAAAATGAACAGATTTGGACCTAATTCCTGATTTGTTTTTAGTTTTTAACTGATGAAATAATGCAGAAAATCAGTGACTGTTTGTAAATGTTTAATACAAGAAGATATATGTAGCTCAAGGATGAACTAGGAGTCCTTGGCGTCTTCTGAGCTTGGTTGTTTGCTTGCAGATATGCCACAGACTGATTAGGTAACAACATCAGAGATCACCAAGGTCTCAAAAAAATTAGTATTTAATATTTAAAAGTAGAAACAGACTGGAAACATTAACCAGTGTCATTGGTTTGGGTTACTGTCAAAATAACAAGCAAGTGAATATCAAAACAAATTTGATTCAGTTTAACAAATTAAGTAGATGTTATAAAAGATGACATGTAAGCAATTGCCTTTTGGGGGAATTGGAGGATTTTATTTTTCACTAAGTATCAATAATTTTGCAAAAAAATAAGAACAAAACTTTGTGCAACTTTATGTATTTTAGGTTTGGAATTTCACAGAAGATAGTGAACTATTTCATTTCCTCCCAAATTCTATAGAAATCTTTTTCACTTGGCATTTATGTATTTGCAAATATTTTATTGGACATGCTTGCTAGGATCAAACTGTAGTGGAAGGTGTGATTGCATGATTTTTCCCCCCGTTGTTATTTCAATCTAGTCCAAGAATAGAGTGAAAGATTCTAGCCCTAGAATCATAGATGGTTAACTGCAGGCTTTTTATTTATTTTATTTGTTGATAGTCATAATAGAAGTGCTTTCAAAAGAAAGGAATTGGAGTTAGTGCCAGCTGTTATAAAGGATAAAAGAATATCATGGAGAATTTATTGCTTAAAAATGAATTAAAACATAGATAGGGAACACAAGCACATTTATGGGACAATAAATAGGTTACAGGAGAGTAATATTTTGTGTCAATATGTAGTCACTGCAGACACAAACTAGGTGTACTAGAGTTAAGCTGCACCTCTGACACAGATTTAACAGATGTTTTGAAGAGGATATGACATGATAGTACTTTAGTAGTCTGGTGACTACATCCATGCAGTTGTCTTGGTTGTTATGAAAATTGCTTCTTAACTATATGTAGGAAAAGAGCAGGCAGAAGGGGGGGCAGAGGGGGGAGTTAAATGAGTCATCAGCCTAGAGTCATTACATTCCCACAAATGGTCTAAGTCTAACCTCTCTTAAATTCTGTTGACACATATCTGGTGCCAAATTAGTACTGAAGTTTAGTTGACTAGATTCTTGTGTATAGGCTTTAACAATACATTTTCTGAATTCAATTTAACGTATGATTTGTGTGTGTGTGTGTGTGTGAGAGAGACAGTATATTTGGGACACAGTCATGGTGAGGACAAAGTGAAAGAATCATAGGCTGCTTCAAAATACTTCAAGATAATGTATATATGGAAGAGCTAATGATATAGAAAAACTCAGAATAATCACCTTGAGAAGCTATATAGCTCCAAATTAGGAACCTTATTTGTGCTATATTTTGTTAAGGAGATAAGCAGTATAGAAACGCAATACATGAATAGAGATGTTAAGGGGAGAAAAATCTCACAAAATTCATTTTTTGTAAGAATATGTCTTAAATTCACCAAAGAACAAGGCAGAAAAACTAGCAGAGACAAACAGCAATAGCATTTAGGTTTATATACTTCCCCATAGCATTTTAAAGCACTCTCTGGGTGGTTTACAATGTAAGCATCCTCTTCATATTGCCCCCAACAATCTGGGTGCTCATTTTACTGATCTCAGAAGGATGGAAGGCTGAGTCAAACTTGAGCCCCTCCGCTTTGGACAAAGAGGCAAACTTGAACAAGGAATGCTAATACAACATATAGATAATTCCCCAAAGCATTCTTTGACAGATACTACATGACAAGATGGCATGGCTTTCATCTTTATTTTTTTTTAAAAAAAAACTTTCATTTCAGCATATAGAAAAGATAGAATACATCTCATGCTCAAATGTTCACCAAAGGAATCTAAAAAATTAACGTTGACTTTGCATCTTGTCTCTATCATTGAACCACTTTTTTCTCTTTTTGCCATCAGTTACGATATTCATGTTAAAAAAATAAGGTGTCATATTCTTTCCCTCCTGCCAACAAATCCTTAGAATAAAGAGGTATGTGGAAATAAAACATGTATCCTCAGGACAAAATAAGATGACCATGGAAAAGTTGTGTTAGGGGTTACTTGCTTTGGCATTTTGTTCATGTGGTGAAAATGTTCAGGATGGTACTGAGAAAAATAATGTCAGCTGCCAAAGGCAAGAAAGTGACATGCTGATGAAATTACTAGGTGAGAAAATGGAAGTATTTGACCTTGTAGTTATTGGGGGGGGGGTAAACAGGTAAAAACTAGGCAGTGCTTTCAACATTTATTGATGGTCTTTGTAACTCACACGGTTCAATATTTACGGTGCTTAAAAAATAATGATGTTTAGTTAATTTTAATCTGCTCTTGCCCTATCATTTGCAAAATGAGGCATTCAGATTTCTGGTCACAATCCACAAAATGGAGATCAGAACAATTGGAATTATGTGTAGTGCTTCAATAATTCAAACCAATGGACTCTGTTACAGTATCACTTCTCCGTGCATTCCCAATGCGGTCCTGAGCTGCATCAACAGGGATATATAGCATGAAGATCACAAGAAGTGATAATATCACTTTACAATGCACTAGTGAGACCACACTTGGAGTACTGTGTACAGTTGTGGTTGCCATGATACAAAAATAAATAAAAGATGCCGAGACCCTAGAAAGTGTGCAAAGAGGAGCAACAAAAATGATCAATCATATGCTTTATCGATTGAGGGAACTAGGTATGTCTATCCTACCAAAAAGAAGGATGGGGAAGGGCACAATAACTGTCTCCCAGGTCTTGCGGGTCTATTTGTCACAGAGAAGAGGGGCCAACTTATTCTCCAAAGCACCTAAGGGCAGGACAAGAAGTAATGGGGGGGATGTTTATGGAAAAGAGATCCAACCTAGAACTAAGGAGAAATTTTCTTACAGTGAGAACAATTAATCAATTGAATAGCTTGCCTCCCAGATATATGTGTGCTCCATCACTGGATGTTTTCAAGAACAGACTAGATAGGGTCTAGTCATTTGTCTAGGACTGTGATGGTGAACCTCTGGCACGTGTGCCAGAAGTGGCATGCAGAGCCATCTCTCTGGGCACGCCAGCCATCGCCCGTTGCTGTTCTGGGTTCCAGTGCACGCATGCACGCTGGCCACCTGGTCTTCACACATGCAGGAGCACAGGAAACTGGAAGAGCAGCTCCCCGGCATGTTCATGCACGCTGGCCAGCTGGTCTTCACGCACGCATGCTCGCCAGAAACCGAAAGACCAGGTGGCTGGCACACATTCGCATGCTGGAAACCGGAAGCTCAGCTTCCCGGTGCACACATGTGTGCCGGGGAACTGCTCTTCCGGTTTCTGGTGCACACGCTCCCGTTTTAACACTCAGTGCCGAAAAGGTTTGCCAACACTGGTCTAGGATGTTATAAGGTCTCTTGCCTTGAGCAGAAGGTTGGACTAGAAGACTCTGAGCTCCCTTCAATATAATTTTATGACTATATTTCTAGCAACATTGTCCAGATTCCTTTAATGAAAATAATGATTTTTATTAAAAAAAAAAAAACCTTTCCCATATATAAAACAAACACATTTATAACAAGCAGTATAATTAAAGAAGAGAAAAGAAGGGAAATGAGAAAGTGAGAAAAGTGTAAGAGCAAAAGTACAAACAGAAACAAGAAAAAAGAAAACATATAGAAGTGGCTCCTGATCTTATTTACAAGTTACAAAATATATATATATCTTTACACCACCCTCTTTAAAATTCAACACCAGCTACCACACTGAAAGGAGGAAAATCATCATAACACTTTGGCTCACAATCCTATTTTCTTTAGGCAGTCCAGAAAGATAGGATGCTCGATGGCATCAAAAGCTGTCAAGAGATCAAGGAGGGGTAGGATGGTTGCACCACCCCTTCAGTATTTTCCTTCCTAAATGATATATATAGTATAAATCTATAAATAAAAGGTGTCGATTTCCAGTACAAGAAGCTTGAGTATTTAAAGCTCTTATCAAGATCCCAGTGGAAGACTCTGAATTGGTTTCTTTTCTTTCTTTTTCTTTTTAAAAAAAACCTTTGGAGAACAATTATTTAGCAAGAGAATTGTTCTCAATGATGAGAGAAAGGCTCTGTTTAAAGCTTTTTGACATAAACTATATAAATGTTAGGACAAGACTTTTTAATAATAGTCAGCCTTCCCAGTCCATCATCACATACAAACCATGTTGCCTAGATTAAAAAAAATCATAAAAATATCAAATTTATTTACCGCGCGTGTGTGTGTGTGTGTGTGTGTATGTGTAGCAATAGCAATAGCACTTAGACTTATATACCATTTCACAGTGCTTTTACAGCCCTCTCTAAGCGGTTTACAGAGTCAGCATATTGCCCCCAACAGTCTGGGTCCTCTCGTATGTATGTGAATGTATACTGTATATACTCACACATACACACAGGACTGAATTGTGTTTCATTGTATATTCTGAACTGGCTTTTCTTCTTGCAGATGCTTCACTGCAGGCTAGAAAATGTCAACAGTGTGTTGTGTTCTCACAACAGTGCCTATTTAAAAAATACAGCTTCCTTTAAAATAGAAAAAAAAAGTTTTATAAAAACCTTATCCACCTGACAAGGATAGTTTTGTTAACTGAGGACTCTCTTGGTTTTAGGTCAGATAATCTGGATTATAATTATGCTGAACTATGGAAAAACGAACATTTCTTCTGAGTCAAACTCAGCTCTTGGTGACTTTATGAATCTGTCCATATTTATTGATTTAATTTATATATTAAATTTAGAAACCACCCATCTCACTTACGGAACGTTATTGTTTTTTGAGGCTATGATATGGAAGTGATTTGGCACTGATTTTTTTTTCTTTTTCTCGCTTGCTTTAACTCCACATTCTAGCTCAAAACTCTGAGCTTTCCAGTAGTCCCTTTTCCCAGTAAGAATCAAATATTTTTCAAGATTACCTAAGATTGGCTTGATGGGGGAAAATAACTTTTTTTTTTTTATCATAATTGGTAAAGTGCATCTGAAAAAAAAAATGTCCTTCAACTTCCTCAAGATACTTTTAAAACATTTCATGCAGGGTTTTTCTCCCCACAGGATGACGGAAAAAATAATAATCATTTTCTCATAAAATTAAGTGGGAACAGAAAAGAGAAACGAGGAGAGAAATATAGCCAGATACATCTGACAGGGTGAGAGGAGAAAAATAAGTTTGGAAGTTGTGAGAGAAAGTGTGAAAAATGCTGCAGTGGCTCTTAGTACCACCATTTTGTATAGAGGTTAAGATGCTAGCCTAGAAACTTGGAGACTGTGAGTTCTAGTCCCACCTTAGGCATGAAAGTCAGCTGGGTAACTTTGGGACAGTCACTACTCTCTCTCTCAGCCCAACTCCCTCACAAGATTGTGGTTGTCAGAAAAAGAGTAGGGTTATGCACATTTGCTTCTTTAAGTTACTTACAAAATAATAAAGGCAGGAGGATTTAAAAAAACCCAACGAACTGTTGAACAATATAGCAGAATGCAGAAAATGGTGTTACATGAGGGGCTACCAATGTATGAAAGCTCTGAGAAGTTCTTGATTAATGAAGTAATTGGCAATATGATAGGAATGTGTTATCCAGTTTTACCATAATTGAATATAGCCATATTTTTTTCTTCTTAGAAAATGAATGTCCTTCTTTTATTTTCAACCACACACAAGCCACTTTTACTAAAATGTGGTCAAGAGCCAAACAACTGTAGAGAAATAGCATTACTGAGACCTGCATAATATTATTCTTGTAGGTAGAACTTCTGGACTTAAAAAAAACGCCTTTCAAATGTTTAGAACTAATATCCTTATTTAGCTTGACTTTATCCAGTTTCTTTCCAAAGTTTCTACCTGAGTTTCTGTCTTATGGAAGTAAATTCCAAAATTTAACCATCTGCTGAATGGGGAACTTTTTATATGTCCCAAATCTCCTACCATAAAAGTTCACTGAATAGTTCAGAATTCTCGGAATATTTTATATATGCAGTATATGATACTGTGACATTATATCCAGTCCCATTTTGCTCATTACTTTCCTAAAAGAAGAGGACAAGACTTCTGAAAAGAGTTCATTTAGAGCTCTGCTGTAAAAAAAATTTAATTGGATCTCAGAATGAAACTGGTTTTCTGAATTAGATCTGGGATTCAGATATGAATTGTAGAATTGGATGGTGACAAATTAATCACACAATTTGAAAGATGATTATACACCAATTTGGAGATAATTATCAGTTTGACCTCTCAATGGGACTTGCAGCATTTAAGCAATGAGCTGATTTTCTGAATTCAATCAATAATTCAAATTCATTCAGAATAATTAGCACAATTCCCACCCACTCCTCAGTATTGTGCTCTTTCATTATGAGAACCCAGATTGTTGGGGGTAATATACTGATTCTGTAAACCGCTTAGAGAGAGCTGAAAAAAGCACTGATAAGCGGTATATAAATCTAATGCTGCTATTATTATTATTATTATTATTATTATTATTATTATTATTATTATTATTGGAAGCAAAACAAAAAAATAGGAGCCTGGTGGCACGGAAGCTTATGCCTTTTAATGCAATTTGCAATGCTACCAGGCTCCCCCGTTGGTTGGCTAGCACAAAGTAAGTCGGCTCTCGTTCTGCAAAATGATCAGAGAAGGCTCTGGCACCAGTCCCACTCGCCTCCGCGTTTATCCGAAAAGCGCTGCCTTCCACGGGAAAGAGGACGCTGGAAGTTGTAGTCCAATTGTGTTGCCGCTGGGGGCCCTGTTTCCCGTGGTTCCCTGCGCTTCTTTCTGACGCCAAGCGCCAGAGTGGAGGGTAGCCGTCAAAAGCCCGGTCCCGGGCTGAGAGGCATCCGCAGCCGCGGAGGTCCTTGCCGGCTGACCCTAGGATGGACTCACGGGTGTCCGAGCTGTTTGGGGGTTGTTGCCGGCCCGGGGGGGGCGGCAATGGGGGTGCCCTGCGAGGCCGCGGTGGCGGCGGCGGCGGTTCTTCCAAGGGGAGGAAAAAGAACGGGAGATACCGAGGTGGCAAGGCCAACAACCCACCCTACCTTCCTCCGGAGGTGAGCGGGAGACCCTGCCGAGCCCGAGGTTGGGTCGGCAGGAGCTTTTTCGAGCACGAAACGGCGGGCGCCCGTCTTCCAAGGTTCTGCCTGGGACGAAGATGCTGATAGTTGGAAGTCAATGGGACTGGAGCTGCCAGCGTTAAAGGGGATTGCTGGCAAAATAAAGAGCTTATTCGTGTTTTAGAGGAAGGATCGACGTATCCCAAGAGGGCGGGGGCGAAAAGTGCTGTTGTGGTTAACGCACCGCCGAGTTTTGTTTTTTGTCTTTTCACACCCCCTCTTCGATTCCATTCGGGGTCCTTTGACTGATGTGGATTAGAACTCTTCCCTCTGACAGCTCCGCCGCCGACCTCGTTCTAGTCTAGTAAATATCTCAGGCACTTTGAGCCTGGCTTCGCTTTGAGGGAGAATAATAAGTTTTGGGACCATGATTTTGAATAGGGAAGGCAAAAATGATTTCAGTCTTTTTTTGTTGTTGTTGTTATTTCTGGAAAGGAGCGTCTTTCTCCTTTTGCTGATGCTGATTCACTAAAATTGCATTTAAATTATAGTTGTGCTTGTTTCTTGATATGTAGCCAGCCAATCAAATATGGAAGGAATTAAGAAACTTCAAAATTGAAGCTTAGGTTCTAAGATAATTTCATACTGACATATATATTTGTAAATCTTTGGCTCTGAACAGTGAACGCTTTACTAGATAGTGGGACTAGCAAGGACTATCCTTATCCTAATTTTCTAGCTCTCCCTCACCCTCAAAACCAGTCCTCTGTTAATGGTAAAGACCTGATATCAAACTGCATGGCTCAATATACTGATTCACTAGAAAACAATGCATAGACATCTCTATACATCTAGAGACTATAATAACTTATAGTAATTGGTATGGAGAAGATTTTCTGAATTTGTTTATATAAGATTTGGGCATGTGTGCATATGAATGTCTAGAAAAGTTATAAGTTGTGTACTTCCCTGCAATCTAAGATTGTATGATATACAGACAAATTTAAGATCTCAGAATATGTTTCCAAGTGAGATAAAAAGTGCTGGTATTACTTCTTTCATTGAGTAATTTGCAATTATTTACCTATGATTTTCCTTGACTCATTTGGTGGCAAATTGGGGCTAGCAAATCGAACAGATGACTCCCAGGTTTTAAAAATCTTTAAACCCACATACTTTGAACAGGGTCTTAAATGAGGATGCTTTTAATTTTTAAATTTAAGTAGCCTTTTAAAAAATATTTTTACTGCAGAAATTTGGCTTACTTTAAAAAGTCAAATTAGCAAAGTAGGCATTAATATATGAAAGTAGAAAATGGATTTTAATGAAAGGCTGAATAAAGTTCATATAATCACAAATCTAACATAATCCCAGGCCTATGCTGCTAAGCCTGCTTTTTGTTATTTATATATGGTTTATGTGGATGTGAATGTGCAGTATGAATTCTTTTATAACAGGGATTTCATTTTTTATTCCTATTTCTCTTGGTGATTTGCCAGCAATTATACCAGTATTATACTTTCTATGTGATCTAAGACATGAAAATAACTACTTTTATTCAAATTTTTGCTTCATATTTTATAACGCTGAGTATTTTCAGTGTTACAGTACTACTTTTCTGTCCTCAGTTAACAGCATGAAGTATTGCTGGGCATGTCCGAACCTGTTTCTCCTTCCTCACTTCAGCAGCAACCCAGTGGATAATTAGTGTTCCTTCAACACTGCTAATTTGTATTGTAGGCATAATTTCTTAACTTTCATGAATTTGGATATGTGTGTTTATATACATTGCAGAATAATACTATATTAATAAACGTGTGTTGTGTAAATAAATTATGTATTTAGTCTAATCTCCAAAGTGGGGGATGTCTACTTGCAGGATATTCTTTGCTAAGTATTTTCCATCACCAGCCCTTTTACACCATAGTTAGGCTTTGAGCTTGAAAAGGTACACTACATGGAAAGAACTTTAGATATAGGAAGGAAAGTTTGCTAAAGAGAGAATGATGTTGGATCTAAAATGGTTAATTGTTTTAGGCAGAAATTAAACTTGGGTAGATACATTTTATGTTATTGTTAATCTGATTTATAATGCTTCCCTTTGAATTCCTAGGAATTAAAAGCTCTCTCTCCTAATTCAAGACCAACAGGATATGAATCAATGTCACATACCTGTTTTTAGAGAAAGATGATAGACTTTCTTACTATAAGTTTTATGAGTAATTCAAGTGCTCACTATTACAACCAGATAGAAATATTTTATGGAAAAATATTGGCATAACTTGTTAAGGAAGATTAGAGGAACTATTGTTCCTTAGGTCTGCCATGACATAGTTCACACTGACTATTACTTTTTCACTTAACATTATGCTCAGGTCATGAGGAACATTAGTTATTTGCTAGAGTTGTTTGACAATGTATAGCAGAACACCTTTGGGACGGAAGCCAAATAAAGTATGTTAGTGCAAAAATGTGATTAGTGATGAACGAAGTGTAGAATTGTTTATCTCTTATCAGTTCTCGATTTTCCTGTTTATGATATTCTTCAGTAATATTTAATAAAACATCAATTACCAATCCAGACACAAACAAATTAGTTTTATTTATTTAGTTGCCCATCTGAAATGCATGAATTCTGGGCAGTTTACAACAATTAAAAGCAATACAAAAAACAAAATACAGTATTAAAATATATAAAAAATCATAAAACAATATAAAAAACCAAATAACATAATTTACACACAAGATATAAAAACCAATATTCAACGAAACCAAAGTACAAGCTGCACTGCATGTCAATTACAGTACTTAGCAATAGCACTTAGACTTGTATACCGTTTTACAGTGCTTTACAGCCCTCTCTAAGCGATTTACAGAATCAGAATATTGCCCCCAACAATCTGGGTCCTCATTTTACTGACCTCAGAAGGATGGAAGGCTGAGTCAATCTTCAGCCTAGTGAGATTCGATCAGCCAAATTACAGGTAGCTGGCAGTCAGCAGAAGTAGCCTGCAGTACTGCATTCTGACCACTGCACCACTGCGGCTTTACTTTATTTCTAAAGAAAATGTCTAGTGAATGATACCAGAACAGGAAACCAAAAGGTATTTGAAAGAGATTCATGGAAACAGAGTGAGAGTCAAGAGTCTATTTAAAACTTGTCTGTCATTTATGAGATAATGGTTTCTGAAGCTTTCTGCATGATTTGACTTATTATAGTTGGTAGAAACATTTTATTAAAATCCTTATTGAATTCTTGTGACATTTATATTAGTGCATAAATTGCTTTAGATGCAGGTAAAACAAATGGTACTTTGAACTGGACATAATAATTTTCCTGCCTGGGAGTGGCTATGGGAATTGAGAAATATCAAAGAATGGTTTTCGTTAATGTATGATTTAGTTTGTTTTGGAAAAAGTATTTTCTAATAAAGAATGCAACAATATGTAATACTATGGCAGAGAGTTTGTGAGGTCTTTGAACAATATTTTGTATTGGTCATATAGTAATGAATTCATTAGTAAACTGGTCACAATGAAAAAGTATGAAATATGAATATCTTCTTATAGTTTTTTCTTATATTTTTTTTCTTTCTTAGTTTGTATTTTGTATTTTTTAACATTAAATATTGTCTTGTTAATTATGTTTGAACTGAATAAATAAATTAAATGCAACTTCATCATTTGTGTAAAGATGAAAGAACCATAATGTTAAGTGACTTGATTTAACTGCTATAATTTAAACTAGCCTGTCATTGCTCTCTGGCAACTATATTTAGTTGTCAAAAGAGATGTCAGGTTTTCTATATGATATGTTGAACACCACATTATCCATTAATTTAAGATCTCTTCTTGTATATAGGCAGAAGATGGGAACATAGAATACAAGGTGAGTCTCTCGTACAGCCATTTAAGAGTTCTAAGCCAAATGATTTTGTAGGTTCCATGTCTAGGAAGAGAAAAAAGATAGATAACAGAAAAATAAAAATGATTTTTGCCAAAACATTATTTATAAATGTGTTGGCTATTTCACACTTGAATACTGAACCTGGGTATTATTAAATTTGTACAAAAACAAACTTTTTATTCAATTATTTTAGAATTCCTTTGAAAAATTGTTAGTCTTCTTGCCCACTGAACTTTCTTCGCTTAATGTCATGGGGCTTAACAAATGTTAAAGTATTGCCCAGAAAATACTGTAAAAAATATTCAGCCCCTTCAGACCTCCTAGATGCTGATTATAATTGCTTCTTTCTTTGGACAGCTGAAGTTAGTTAATCCATCTCAGTACCGCTTTGAACATCTAGTAACGCAAATGAAGTGGCGACTACAAGAAGGCCGTGGTGAGGCTGTATACCAGATTGGTGTAGAGGACAACGGGCTGCTTGTTGGACTATCTGAAGAAGAAATGCACGCCTCTCTTAAAACACTACGTCGGATGGCCGAGAAGTATGTGCATCTGTCCTGCTTCTTGGCCAGAGTTAGCCAATGGTGTGCTCTGTTATTTTGCTGTCTTAGGTAGACTTAATATTGGAAATTCAGCTAATAGTCAACAGAGGAGATGGTTTCAGCAAGAGATTTTTCTGAGTACCACCTCATGGGTACAGTATCTACTAATTGTTTCAATTGTAAAATGTTTGTGTGTGGCTATGCATATTTTATTATGAGCCATTACACTCAACTGGGATTGGGCAACCTTTTGATGAGCAAGGCCATATGTCATATTTGGGAGGAGGGGCGGGAACACTAAATGAACGGGGTCACTATATATAGGTAGGGCAGAGTTCGGCAGGAAGGTTTGGCAATTTTTTGACAAAGATTGTCTATTGTAGGCAAATGTCTCTGTGGTTTTCATGAGTTTCTCCTGTCAAGATGACAGGAAGTTATCAATAATCATGATCATGTGTGTTCTGAATGTCAAAAGGGGAGGGTTAGGGCTGGAGGGTCCCCATTCATTCATTTGGGAGTGGGTACTTGCTCATGTTGGAAAGAGATCCATTACTGACATGTTTCAGAAATACAATTAGCATTTACCTTAATTAGATTTGTTTGTTTGTTGGAATTTCTATGCCGCCCCACTCCCAGAGAACTCCGGGCGGCTCACAACAAACAATCACAGTAAAACAGTCATAAAAAGAATTAAAAAATTTTTTAGTACTAATGACAGTTACGTAGCTTTACTATAGCTGTCATTTTCCCCACAGCTTCAGCCTCATTTAGGTAAAGTTTTATCTCTCCCTGTCCTGCTATGGGCAACATGTAATTAATGGAACATTTGTAGTATCTGGTGATCTAGATAAAGCCAAATTATTACAGATCTTAAAATGAGGAAACTCGTTTGACCTCTGTGCAAAAATATTTCAGACGAATGGCACCTCCCAAAATTGGCAAAGATGCACATTCAGGTGGATAAAAATCAGATTATTTGGAAAATACAAACATTTTCCTCAGTATTGTTTAATTGTGAGAGGCTTTTCTGAGCAGCATTAACCAGATATTTGTCCTATTGGGGATTGTAGATGATTCACTAACCCCCAGCAGTGTTCTGTTTTGCCCTTTGCAGAGTGGGAGCTGATATCACTGTGCTTCGAGAAAGAGAAGTGGATTATGACAGTGACATTCCCAGGAAGATAACAGAAGTTCTTGTCCGAAAGGTCCCAGATAACCAACAGGTAAACATCAACCTGATTTAAACATTATGAGAGAAAAACTGAAGATATTTCATTCTAGACTGCTACATTCATTGAGACTTTGAAGAGCTATAATTGATAGAATATGTTAAACTTTGAAACTCAGTTTCTTGTGCATATTTTATAATGCAATGTAGTAATTCCAAATGCTTGGGAATTACGGTAGTTATTGTAAATACCTCAGAATTATACAAACTTTGTGAAATTCGGTATCCTAATGCATTAATCTGCAAAGTAGTCAAGCCTAACTTGCACTTATCAGTTCATCTTTTTAACAATTTAAAACATCTCCTCAATTTTCTTTTAAGTTTCTAGATCTGCGGGTGGCTGTGCTTGGAAATGTGGATTCAGGCAAATCAACCTTATTAGGCGTCTTGACGCAAGGAGAACTGGATAATGGGCGAGGCCGAGCACGACTCAATCTCTTCCGGCACTTGCATGAGATCCAGTCAGGAAGAACATCTAGCATTAGCTTTGAAATTCTTGGTTTCAACAGTAAGGGAGAGGTACGAGTATTTGTACACTGAGTTTATCATTTTATAGCTCTGGATATGAATTTTTACCTGGCCTTTTATAAGAGCTCAGTTACCTGCGTTTTCTGCCTTTTAGGTGGTGAATTATAGTGATTCACGGACAGCTGAAGAAATCTGTGAGAGCTCTTCCAAAATGATTACCTTCATTGATTTAGCTGGCCATCACAAATATTTAAAAACCACCATTTTTGGGCTTACAAGCTATTGTCCAGATTTTGCAATGCTGGTGGTGAGTGCCAATACTGGAATTGGTAAGTGGATGGTCGGAGTTCTCCTTGGGGTTTGAGAAGGGTGACATAATGCCTATAGTTAACCAGTGGGTACCAGTAGTTTAAAACAAGATTCATCCACAGTAACATAGAAATACTTCCATTAGTTTCAAACAAAGGGCATTGAGTTATGTCTTTCAGCTGCACTGAAGTCCTACCTTTTTAATTTGATTTTCTCTTATCTTCTATGTCTTACAGCTGGTACGACACGGGAGCATCTTGGCTTGGCGATGGCCCTTAAGGTGCCTTTCTTCATTGTCATTAGCAAAGTGGACTTGTGCTCAAAGGCCACTGTGGAGCGAACAGTGAAACAGCTGGAGCGGATTCTGAAGCAGCCTGGCTGCAACAAACTTCCATTGCTAGTAACATCTGATGATGATGCAGTTACAGCAGCGCAACAGTTTGCACAATCCCCTAAGTACGAATCACAATTTAATTTGAATGGGAAGGAAGGCGGTTAGCGAGTATGGATGCAGTTTAAAACTAACACACCTTCAAAATGATGCATTTAGCAAGAAAGGTGTGAGTGAGTCAGGTTTGTGGAGCTGGCAGTGGTTGATATCAAAGAACAATAAGCAAAGTTCAAATGATTCTTTGGTTTTATGTCTTCACTCTCTGCTTTGAATGGACTGTTTTGTTTTTATAGTATTTACTCTTAGGGATGATTTTTATATTGCAGGATAGCTTACACATAATAAATGATAGTCTGCAGAAGTGACTGATGGAACTGGAGGAGAACAGGTGATGAAACAAGTGTTCTGCCATTGTGATGCAAGCCCCACACATTTTATATTGTGATAGTGCACACAAGTATGAAAGAAAAGGAGCTTCTGTCACACTGTCTCAAAACTTGCTTCATTGTTTTGAGAAAACATTGGATGCTTCGGATGCCTTTGATCATCTGCAGCTATGCTGCCTACTTAGGATTGGAACAGTTATGGGCATATTAGGGGGTCCTCAACTTGATCACGATTGAGTCTAGAATTTTAAGTCATTGCAGTCATAAGTTGAGTCACCACCCAACTGGATTCAACTTTATAACCATTTTTATGATGGTTGTTACGCGGTCATAAGTCTGAATCCAGCTTATCCAATGGGTAGGTTTGCTGAAAAATGGTAAAAAGATTATAAAAAGGCAGGATCCTGCAGTCAGTCAAAAATGCAGGCCAACTGCCAAACACCTGAAATGCGAACATGGGTGGTGCAGCTGTTGTAACTTTGAGGACAGATAACAATCAACCTTTTTGAGGTCCATCTTAACTGGTCATTAAGTGACCAGTTGTAAGTCAAGGACTACCCTGTACCAAGTTTTGATTCTGTAAAAATTATAGGATACAGAAATCGTTGTTCCCTAATTATTTACACATTATTCCACTTACACATGTGGAAGCTAATCTCATTCCTATTGTATTCAGTACCACAGAGATGTACAACGTCATGGGTCACTAGCTTCTTTCAATCATTTGTTTGCAGTATCACTCCCATCTTCACCTTGTCCAGTGTTTCTGGAGAGAACCTGGATCTCCTGAGAGTATTTCTCAATATCCTTCCTCCTCTGACAAACAGCAAAGAACAGGAAGAGCTGATGCAACAGCTCACTGAATTCCAGGTACACAATAGTCTCTTCTCAGTTGAGAGTCTCCAGCTGTAGTATGCGAAGGCAGGGTATTCTCTGATCCATAGATTTAGAATTAGGGGGATGATAAAACCAAGCAATTGTAATTACTTTCTGATTCAAAAAATTAATGCGATTTAATATTTAGCAATAGCGCTTAGACTTAAATACTGCTTCATAGTGCTTTACAGCACTCTAAGTGGTTTACAATGTCAGCATATTGCCCCCAAGAGTCCCCATTTTACCTACCTCAGAAGAATGGAAAGCTGAGTCAACCTTGGGCTGGTAAGGATCAAACTCCTGGCAGTGAGCAGAGTCAGCCTGCAGTATCGCATTCTAACCACTGTTCCACCGTAGCTCCTCCTTCTCCTTTATTTGTCTTTACCATTCTTCATTTAATCTCATTGTTACCGTCCTACCAATCATTGATCTGACTCCCAGGTTATTTCTTTTATGAGTTGCACCTAGGAAATGTTTGCAGAATGTAATTGGTTCACTGAGAACTGGGATACTTGAGGCTTTTAAATGGTATAAGGAAGACAACATTAAAGGATAGGGCTTAGAATTTCTATACAAGAACTTGTATTGTTATGTCTGAGAATAAAAAGGTCAGATTGTTAACTCTGGCTTTGAAATACCACAGTTCAGCCACAATATATTTGAAACTTCCATTCTTTCTCTGCTACAGGTGGATGAAATTTACACTGTGCCAGACGTAGGCACAGTTGTTGGAGGAACACTGTCAAGGTTGGTACATATGAATTTTGTAAGGAAAAGCCAGGATGGGTAGGGACTGGTGTCAAAGACTTCTTATATCCAGAAGAAGGACCAGGAAGTAGCATTTTCTTGTTATAGGTAAATGTAGGTAAAAGTTTATATCTTACTGAATGAGTCAAGGAAGGTGAAACTACGCTCCAATAAAAAAGTAAAAGTATTCCTTAAACAAGTCCTATGTTCTTTGAGCACATAGCATAAATATTTATTCTCTGGAATATCAGATCCAAATTTTCTCCTTGGTATTTTTCATATTTTAAGAGTAAAGAACCTGCATCAAGTTAATTATCTCAATCAGACACAAAAGAAGGCTTTTCTTGCCTCTTGACATCTAAATACGGTCTTTTTCATTTTATGCCCTTGCTAGTGGTATATGCAAAGAAGGAGAGAATTTGGTTGTTGGTCCAACAGATGATGGCAAGTTCCTTCAACTGAAAGTATGCAGTATCCAACGAAATCGTTCAGCGTGTCGCGTTCTTCGAGCTGGGCAGGCTGCCACCTTAGCTCTTGGACACTTTGATCGCTCACTGTTGCGCAAAGTAAGCTTTTCCTTAATCCCTCTCTGTCTTTGGTTGTAAAAACCTTCTCCTCTGTACCTTTTCTGAAAACAAAATGTCCTGCCTTATGGATATTGGGAAATGTAAGTCCCTGTCAGAATGCTGCCGTTCTGGAGAGGAGGGAAGGCACCGTGGGTGGAATGGTTTGCATGCTTTCGCTTTGCTGTAACTGCTTGAGAATTGAGGGGGGAGAAGTGGCCATCTGCACTGACTCCCTCTCTGCCAGTTCCAGCCGGGTTTTCAATGTCGTGGTGCCCCGAGGACGGCCTCTTCTCACCATCCAGCCCCGGAGATTCTCACAAGACCTTTGCCGCAGCTTATTGGTTAGAGATGGACACGGGGCATTGAGGGTGGGGGTTGAGAGGGAAATTGAGCCTAACACTTCGCGCGCCTGAATTCAGACTCGCCTGACTTCTCTGCAATCATTATCTCTCAGTAAAAGTTCCTTTTGAAATGTAAACTGTTTCAAGAGTTTTACTTTCTTGGGAAAGTAGCTGAGGCAGGTCCTTACAAAAGCGAGCTGGGTTCTTCTGGACCGTCTGCCTTTGAAGACATTCCAAAATGCTATAGATAATAAACCCTTCTCAGTTTATGCCATAAAATTTAAGTTCAAGAGATTGGAAAACTGGGAACTTGTAGCATGAAGGTGATTGCCTTGAGTTTCAAAAGAACAAAGAAATAATTAGATTGAACTCTAAGCAGGATTAGTCAGCTGTTGGATCTTTCCCACTCATCCCTGCCCACCATCTTGTATCCACATTCTTATCTCCCCTTCTTTCTTTGGCTTTCGGAGCAATAAATAAGGATTTCTTTCTGGAAAGATTGTAATCTGTAGTGCTTCAGTTTGGAAGAGTTGAGCACCATTGTTAAGAAAATTCAGTTGCCCAATCTTGCTGTCATTTAGGGCATGGTGATGGTCAGCCCAGAGATGAATCCAACTATTTGTTCAGTATTTGAAGCTGAAATCGTTCTACTGTTCCACGCCACAACTTTCCGGAAAGGATTCCAAGTAACAGCACATGTTGGAAATGTACGGCAGACAGCAGTTGTGGAAAAGATCCATGGGAAGGTAAGTTTCCCTTTTCTTGCTAAATAGAAATTTTGCTTGATTGTCTTCTCACTTGTGTCACAATCGCTTTAAGTCTTACCCTTGAGGGTAAGCCCCTTGTTGAACTAGAAACCAGGAAATCCTGAGTTCTAAACCTTCATTAGGTATGGAAACTTTATTTGGATCACGCACTGTCTCTCAATCCAACCCACCAATGGTGTGGCTTTGTGGAAAATATACGTTGGGAGCACTACATATGCAACCCTTGAGTATTACAAAATAAAGGGGGATTCTTCATGTTGTTATTATCCAAAGGGATGTTTTCACAGATAAACCCACCACAAATTTCAAAAACTCGAGGGTATGCTAAGTTGCTTTCCATGGTTTTCTAGAATCCCTAAAAGTAATTGAACTTTTAAAATTCTAACATACTTTCCCTTTTGTTCAGGACAAATTGCGAACAGGAGAAAAGGCAGTGGTTCGTTTCAGATTCATTAAACATCCTGAATATTTGAAGATAGGAGCCAAACTATTGTTTCGTGAAGGAGTTACCAAAGGTATTGGACATGTCACATCCATCCAGGCTATCACCACTGGAGAAAGTGGCCTGGAACACAATCTGTGTCCTGATCCGGTCAGCTTCTGACTCACACCAGCATTTCTCAGTGCTCCGAATAAGGGAAAGATCTCGTGCCATTGTGCAGAGCCATTGTTGGCCAATCAATTTACATAGGCACATCTTGTCTGCACTGCAGAAGCCAGAGTTACCTGTTGGACTGAGCTCCCTTCCTGGAGCAAGTTAAGCTTGTTGTTTGTGCATCACCTGCTACTTCCATATTCCTGCTTTTCCTGGAATAGACAAGCAAACAGCTGCATCTTTGACTAGGTTGGAACTCCTGCTTTTGTTGACAGTTGTGGGGAAGTTATTTCCAGAGAGGGGCATATCCATAGTGAGTTGGACTGTAATTTTGGGCTGCTGCTGCCTGGGAGACAACAATGGTGGACTCGTTTGTGTTCAGAAGGGTATTAGTGTTGTCCTAGTGCCTGATTTTGCAGGCTTTCTATGGCAGATGAATTATTATTATTAGGAACTAGAGCTTAACGTTCTGTACTGCCCACAGTACACTCAGGATGTTTCTAATCATTTTAAATTATTGTTGGTTTCACATTAAGCCAGTAATGAAGAGTCTCTCTTCTCCCTCCACCTTTGTGTGTAAATCCTTACCAGCTTAAAAAAGGGAGGGGGGGAATACGGGAGGAAGTAATCCCTCTAATGCAGGGGTAGGTAACAATTTCATGACCGGGGCCATGAAGTGTTTTGTTTTGTTTTAAATGGGCACTCCTACAGCTGCAGAATCCATAGCTGGTGATGCAATGACATTGCCAGGGTAGATGGGTCGAAATGTTCTGCCTAAACTGGAGAAGAGGGTAGGGGCTTTTATGTAAATGGATACATATAATTTTCTTTGAGGCCTTATGCAGCTATACTCATCACAATTTTTTAAATGGGTTTTTAATTAAAAACCCATGCCACTGAAAATCGGTGGTTCTGCTACCAAATTTCACCAGCATGAGCTAGGGATGCAATGGAAAGCTACGTGTAGGACACAGGCTGTCCATCCTCTGCTTTAAAATAGCCCTGATCTGATGGCAACCACAGTTCTCCAGCTCAGTTCTTGATACTGTCAGATTTCTCTGCCACTTTGTTAGCCGTTCGTTCCTCAGCAGGAGCCCTATCTAAGCAATTTCTTAGAGCAGAGTGCCCAAATATACCACCAGACCCTATGTTGCTTGTTTCTTGAAGTGAGTGGTGGCTGGCAATTTTGATTGCTATATCTTTCAATATTCTTAACTTTTCTGAGATATTGGATATCCAGGTCCAAGCTATTTCTTGGGCAAGAATCTTTATTTCCAGTGGTCATACCAGTAAAGGCTGTTCTAGTTGTTGCAAGATTGGGAATGCTCCTGCAGTTCTAATTCTCTTATTCAGCTTTGCCATCCGCTATCATTTGTATCTTTTGCAGAAAATCATCTTTATACCTAAGATTAAATCTGCGACTTATTGAAAGTATAGTTGAATTTCTGAAATGGCCATCAGATAGAATGGTATCAGACACTGAAAGATACCTTCATTTTTTTATTAAGATTTTTAAAGTTTGTGATGTTATTTTTATTGTATGTTTTAACCACTGTTGCATCAAGGGCTCGAATAAACGAGCTAACGTGGCCAGTAAAACATGACTTTTCATCCTTCCACACGATTCCCCATTCTGTTGTTTCATCTCTGTTGTACAGAGATTAGATTATTCAGAGCAAATGTTCCTGGGATATAACATGTTACTATTAAGTCTGTGTATATAGAAAGATTTTTATTTAATATAGCCTTTTAAGAAAAGCCTTTACTCACCTCCCTGGATAAAAGAAAATCCTTCCAATAGTCCAATAAACAGTTGCTAAGTATCATGGCTATTTGTTGACAAGCAATTTTTCTTTTGAAGTTCCCCTTAATTCCACACAAGCATTTTGAAAAACAGACTTTCTAGATACCTTCTGATTTTGTCCTGTGGTAGGAATATATGCTTTCTCTGCAGTTTACAGTGATGGTTAAGTCGACCCATTGCAAATGTAAACATTCAAGGTGCTTTTTCTACCCTCAAGTTCAGGCGTTTCCTGGTCTCCACCTTCCCTTGCCTTTTATTGTGTGTGTTCTCAGTGCCAAGCCTTTCATATTCACTGTTTGTGATTTCTTAAAAGGAGAGGGATGTTTTCATCTCTCTGTATAATGCACAAAATAAAGATGCTTTATTGAGAAAACAAAGCTGTGGTTTGTTCTAAATGAACTGTGTAATTTGCTCTGTCCCTTAATAGTTTCAGCTCTGAAAAAGTGTTCTTATCCTGCCCTGACTTTGTTAGTTTCAGATGTTTGTACAGTCATGTTTACAAGCTAGTATACGCTTATCTGTCATTACCAAATACAGTATGCGCTAAGCATTTCATGATGACAGTTTGGGATATAGATTCAATGCCTTGAGTAAATACACTATACTTAATGATACTTGAGATCACTTACAAAAGCAAAAAATTCTTTGACTAATAAAATTCAAGACCAGTTTATAAATACTGGACTAGTATATCATTAATCTTATATCTTGTTTCTTTATTCTAATAACTGACACTCCTAATTGTGAGAGGAATTTTTACTTAACCCATTGGTTGGTGCTGTAATGGTTGTTATGTAACATCACTATACACTATATTAGTTCCTGTTATTCTTAAGTGCAATAGAAGGAAGCAGTATTACGAAGTAGTCGGTAATTCCTATTAAACCTTCAAGCTTACACATGTGTGTGCGCACTCATAGACACACACACACACACTGGGTGGTTCACAACTAAAACAAGAAAAATACAATAATAACCAGTAAAATAAAAAAAATCAGACAAATATTTTCACTCTCCCTGACCAAAGTCCTGAGCAAAGAGCCAGGTCTTCTTTCTAGTCCTTTTAAACAACAGCATGGAACTCGAGGTGGAAGAGATCTCATTCCAGAAAACAGGTACTGCTACAGAGAAGGTATACTTCTGGGACCCCAATGGAGAATATTAAATCAAAGGGAATTGGTGTGTGCCATTGCTGTAGTTTCAAATCAGCTGGATAGATGCTATGGGAGTCAGGTAGTCCTCCAGTAACCAGGCTTTATGCTATGTAAACTTGATAAATAATAGAAATCTGAATTGTATCTGGAAGCGATAAGTTTTATTTTGCTAAACTAAACAAAAAGAAATAAATGCATACTCAAGCATTAAAAGAACAATAATTTTAAAATTCATAAGCATAGTAATAATGAGTAATAAAGTAATACACAAATACACAAGGATCAGAAAATTATGTCACAAACAGAATTCAAATAATTTTGATAATATTGCTTGATAGTTTTCCTAGTTGCAATGTATGGCTGTGAAAGTTGGACAAAGGAAGGCCAAGCGTCAAAGAATTGAGGCTTCTGAACTATGGTGCTGGAGAAGACTCTTGCGAGTCCCTTGGACGGCAAGGCGAACAAACTGGTCAGTCCTAGATGAGATCAATCCTGACTGCTCTTTAGAAGGCCAGATCCTGAAGATGAAACTGAAATACTTTGGCCACCTCATGAG
>JANHJO010006722.1:0-11238 GCA_032468235.1 Pseudoxyrhopus heterurus | reverse complement strand
TTGCAAGCAAAGAAGCTTTTTGTATTTTTGTACAGGTAATCTTTGACTTACAACAGTTCATTTAGTGACCATTCAAACTTACAATGGCACTGAAAAAAGTGACTTATGACCATTTTTCACACTTATGACCGTTGCAGCTTTCCCATGGTCACGAGAGGCCAGGCAAGGAGAAGCACCCCTTGATGTAAGTGACATTGAGTTGGCCATGCCCACCCAGTCATATGACCACCTAGCCACACCCACTAAGCCACGACCACTAAGCCACGCCCATAGAACCAGTTGTTAAAAAATTTGAAACCCACCCCTGTGTTAGGATTATGTAATCTCAAACTATTGTGGATCAAAGCTCCAAATCCTTTGTACTTTCAGCATCCACTGTATACAAAAATAATTTTAAATTCATAAACTTTGTTTTTCCTTCTGAATTCTTTCCATTACATTTCCTATTAGCATCATATAGATTTCGAAATGAAGAAATGTTAAACAAGAACAATGTCTAATATACAAAACTCTATCTCTAGATTCTTTTCATGTTAAAATTTACCAAGTATTTAGCTATGATAAATAACTTACACAAAGCCTCTAAGTATCCCAATCACTCTTTATTTTCAATTTTCAATTTTATATACTTGTTTTGGTGATTGGTGATTGAGATTTGCATAGGTCAACTGCAGACTGTTTGAAAGAAAAACTTAAGAGAAATACTACTTAAAGAAATACTGTGGTTTTTTTTTAGCACATGTAGTCCTTAACTTACCACCATTCTTTTAATGTTAAAGTTACAACAACAGTGAAAAAAGTGACATGATGGTTTTTCACGATTATGACCGTTGCAGCATCCGCATGGTCAATATGATCAAAATTCAGGTGCTTTGCAGCTGGCATTTGGTATTTAGAACGGTTGCCCTGTTAGTGGGTCATGTGATCACCATTTGTAGCCTCCCTAGATGACTTCTGACAAGCAAAGCGGGGTGGGAGCCAGATTCACTTAATGACCACATGATCCACTTAACAACTGCAGTGAATTGCTTAACAACTATGGCAAAGAAAGTTGTAAAATGGGGCAAAACCGATGCAACTACTGCCTTGCTTAGCCACAAAATTTTTGGGCTCAGTTGTGGTCATAAGTCGAGGACTACCTTTGGTCTATGAATTTCAAGATGCTCATAATATCAGCTGGCATCTCATTTCAACATTTTTAAGCATGAGACGCTCCCTCCCGCAATTTTGAACTCATTCTGTTTGTGAGTTCAAATTGAGAAGCCCAAGTGAAAAAAGCCTGAAGATAATGCTTTATAAAAACATGCCAGGGACATTTGAGCTATAGTAACTACAGCATATGATCCATTATTACAGAGAAGTTTAGTGGTAAAAACATTCTATCCAGATCTTGCTGTCTTTCCGATTTGGTTATTGGAAATTTAGAATACGATTCCGATGGATGGTCCATTGGTTTGGACATCAGTGGGGTCCCAGGTATGAACAGGGATCCCAAGGACATTGTTTTAAAATCCAATCACTTGGGAAGGAAAAGATCATCCCAAAATAAGGAGCTCATGTGCAGCCCTCTGAAATGGATTTCTAGCTTTTCACAGATACCTGAAAGGCATAGAAGAAAGACCTGCCAAGTTCTAGAAAGAGTCTCTTTTGTTTTCTTTAAAGCTAATATATTCTTATTGATTTAAATATATTTACATGGCCACACTTTGCGGTGCTTTTCAGGGATCAGTTCAAGGCAGTTAAAGAGTAAAAAGCTAGATAATTGTCCTCTCTACCCACAAACTTAGCAGAGGAGCAGAAGTAGGCTAATGATAAGTGGTATGAAGTTACAAAATTGTGCACCTGAGAAAGCACTTTGTCTCAGGCTGTTTTTGGATGAGTAGGTCTTCTAATAGAATAACACAGCTTCATTTCGGCCTATATAGATGGATAAAGTGGAATGATGGGGTCATTGTCCTAAGAAAGATTTTACTGTATATGAATCTGGTTATTTCTTTCTAGAGCATTTTGTCCAAGCAAAGGGCTATTTCTTCTAAAGCACACTGTCTTTTTTCCTTTCCCTCCTTTCCTATCTTATTTCATAGGAATCCATCTACAATGGATAGATTGGGTCTATGTGGGGAACTCCAAACCAGTCGGTATGAACCCCACATTCTTCAAACTGGATCTAATCATACTGTACATTGAAAAAAAAGTCATTCAGGGGTTAGTATGTTGGAATATAAAAGCCAGTTTGGTATAGCATGGGGTAGAAGCTAGGAGACCATGAATTCTAGTCCCACCTTAAGTACAAAGTCAGTTTGGTGACCTGAGCCATTCTCTCTCAGCCTAAGGAAGCAGGCAATGGCAGCTCACTTTTGAAAAAAAAAAAATCTTGCCAAGAAAAGTGCAGAAGTAGTTTAGGTTGTCACCAGGAGTCAAAAAAAAAAAAAACCCCACCCCAAATATATTGTCCCTCACAAAAGTTGTAGTATATCCTGCAAAGTCATTCAGATCAATATTCTCAATTTACAATAATAAAAGTCATTAGAAAAGTTGAAGCCTTTTATACATTTACCTGGAGCAACAGTCTTTGGATATTCTAAAATTTACTTTACTTAAGGGCAGCATGATTTAACAAGATGTATGAACCAAGTTTTTACCTGAACTAGGACTATGAGTGAGAATTGGAGTTAGGAGATCTAGAAATTAGAAGAGATTGCTTTTATTTGCTGTCTGCCTACTGTCTGTTTATGAAAAAAAGCAATGTATACAGACACTTATGTCTGCTCCAAATATAGTATATGGGCAAGAACTATACAGGTAGTCCTTGACTTACAACAGTTTGTTTAGTGTCTGTTCAAAGTTATAATGCACTGAAAAAAGACTTATGATCATTTTCAAACTTATTACTGTTGTAGCATTCCCATTGTCATGTGATCAAAATTCAGATGCTTGGCAACTGGTTCATATTTGTGACCGTTGCAGTGTCCTGAGGTTATGTGATCCCCTTTTGCATCCTTCTGAGAAGGAAATTCAGTGTGGAAGCCAGATTCACTTAACAATCGTTTATATAAATTATATGTACATTTACTTATATTTTATCTTATTTTTATCATTTTCCAAGCAAAGGTTTATTTCCCTGGCTAAAAAAATGAAGTGATCAGAATGGCTTTAAAGTATATTTATAGTATTGTTTCCATAGTTCTCTGCTGGAGAATTGCATTTATTCTGTAAGGATGTCTAAAATATAGAAGGTAAGAGATTTCTTTTAAAAAACACACAAACACAAAATGCAAAGATGAAAAATGTTATATTGTTGATGAAGAAGACTGTGAATCAATGAAGTCTTCCTTATTTTACCTAAAGGCCATTCATGAGAGAAATGCTTTAGAATAATAGCAATAGCACTTAGACTTCTATACCACTTTACAGTGCTTTACAGCCCTCTCTAAGTGGTTTTTACAGAGTCAGCATGTTGCCCCCAACAATTTGGCTCCTCATTTTACCCACCTCAGAAGGATGGAAGGCTGAGTCAACCTTGAGCCTGATGAGTTTTTAACTGCTAAATTGCAGGCAGCCGGCAGGCAGCAGAAGTAGCCTGCAGTACTGCACTCTAACCACCGCACCACCGTGGCTCAATGTATGCATTTTCCTGTTCCATTTTTAGCAGTATACTTTTATTGGGGATAATCTCAGTCATGATTGGGTCTCAATTTTTCACAACGTTTTGTGGTAAAACATTGGATTTAAAAATGACTGAGAAAATAATTTAATTCATTCTAATAAAGTTCTAAATAATCTGCATGGATAGTAGGCCATCTCTATTTGTAAATGACAATACATTAGTCAAGCTATTGATCCATGCTGATGTTCTATCCATGTTATATGTATAGCTGGATCTTCCCAGAGTCTAGCCAGCAGAATAAATGTGCAATATTTTAGGATTTAGGCAACAGAGTGTGAATCAATAATATAACTTTGATATGACTTTATTTACTTTTCATACTAGAAAATGAAACAATGTTACTAGAGGGCTTCATGTAAGCATTTTGTGTTAAAATTTGCTTATATATTTGATATATAAGGCTGTTTAGTCAAAAGACTTACGGTAAGGAAATGGTGAGCGAGATATCCCCAAAGAACCATGGATGGTATTATGGTTGAAATCAGCTACCAGATTCTGGCTATTGAAATCTTTTCAGAGAAAGGAAAGTTTATGGGATTACCCACATGTGCTTTGAACAGCTGCAACTCATGGTTTTTTGTGGTCATCTGTTGAATGGAGCAGCTGGGAATTGAGGGATTGCATCTATACCCACAACCATAATATAGCCTATATAGATATAATGCTCAACTGAACCTCATTTCTTAATCATTTTGGAGTTGCTTTTTTTTTTTTTTACTGTTTTTCAGATATCAAATGGCAAGTTTGATGGTAGCCACTGAATTAATTTCCTTTAATTCTGAACAAAAAAATTTCAAATGCAACTTTATGGAATTAACAGTTTGGCAGAATAAGTGGTAAAAAGGTGATTAAAGTGTTCTCAAGAACTTATAAATGGATTAAGAGTCTAGATGGACTTGAAATCAGATTTTAAAATTAATTGAATATATCCTTCCTGTAATAAAACAGCTTGGATTTTGAACTACAAAACAAACCATGATAGGATAGAACTTTGAAAGTTGGATACTAGAGGGAGTCAAAAGGAAGTAAGATTTTAATTAAAGGAAAACATCTATTTGATACAGAATGGAATAAAATACCCTTAACATGGAAAGTACTGAAGAATAAATGTACTCAGAAGTTAATTTTAAAAATGTCTGGCATCATAGATAGACTTATTGAATGATAGTATGGATGAGAAACAAGTTCTACTAGATAAGATCAAACTAGATCTGAAGTGGCTACAAGGAAGATTTGGAAAATGATGAAACTGGATATATGTACAAATGAAAGTAGCTCATATTTTAAGAGTTAAAAGGGACAAACAAATAATTAAACAGGAGAGTGATTTGGATAATTTCCAAAAATTTTGGGAAAATTGTGCCAGCAGAATAAGTCATTAAAACCCAAAACAGTTGAGGATCTTGAGTGTAATCTGTAAGATCTTACATGACAATGGTGGATGGAGCCACCATATTAGGTGTGGTCAGCATGAAATGTGACTTCTTTTCTGGCTTCTTTTTTCAGTTTGTGAAGACTGGGTGTTTCTCTGCCTTTGCTGTTTTGGAACAAGCAGAAATAAATTGCTATTTCCGGTGTTTGATTGACCTACTTGTAGAAAGCTTGTTAAGTTAAGCAAAAGAGTATAGGATCTTAGACCCCTGAAGCTCTAAGTCCATAGGTTGTCTACCCAGACCCAATTTAAGACCCTGCTAATGTAATTTTAAGGAATGGGACAAGCTCTACTTTAAAAGCAATGATCTAAACTATAATAAAAATGAATTACCTTAATGGGAACTCATATTTACTTTAAATTCCTATCTTTTTAATATTTTCTGTGCAATTTTTAAATGAATTTATCTACAATATAGATAACTAGAATCTTGAGACTGGAACTACCTTTGAATAGAATTAGTATTTGACTTAGAGATATTGTCAGCAGAAAGAAAAGAGACACATTTTTGGCCCTGAAAAAAGAAATCTGTTTTGGACCCAAGGAAGACCCGAGAAACTTTCTGAAGCAGGTGAATCTAAAGAGTTGGGGAATGGCAAAATCATTTCTTTCCATTTGTCAGTTGGATCTTATAATGGATCCCACGAGTGGAACAGCTTTTTCTGTTTCACCCTAGTTAGGGCCCAAGTCACTAGCTGCATTTATCTAGACAAAATATATCTGTAAAATGTTTTTTTCCTCATCTATGCAACATTTTGGAGGCAATGCAACTTTCACTGAAATTCAAACATGTATTCTTGGGGGAAAAGAATAGAAAAAAAAATAGAAGCAAACTTTTTTTTAAAAAAAAAAAGCCATTTAGAAGTATTTTATCAGCTTAGCAATACTTTTGTGCTAGGATGACTATACCATAGAATTCTGTGCCCCTGCTGTTTGCAAAATCAAGCTGCATTGTGTTATGAATGAATGCATTATCATTTACCATTTGCCCATCCAGTTAAATCAAAGTTATGGCTTTCAGAGTTCAGAGCAGCAGAACAAAGGAGAAATTGATCTCTTTATCTTAATCGGTATTTTTAACTATGAATTGAAACATCTTCCTTCATTGCCACCATTTGTCAGGAAAATTTGTCAATTCGGTTGCGTGCTGGGAAACATTATTTTTGGGAAAGGGCGATAGAGGACAATTGTTCTGGTTTATTTGAAAGCTGTTAAAAATCTGTTCAAATGTAGAGTGAAAAAAAATGAGCATAACACATTTCAAATTTATTAGCATATTACAAAATGTGTTCATTACACAAAGTGTGCTTCTATTGCTAATGATGCAGTGTTTTGAAATACATTATTGAATGTTTAAATAAATCACAGTGGGAGTTAAACTACTGTCCAATCAGCTTCTTCTCCTGTCATATAATTAAGCAGAGATGGTTTAGATAGAATCCAAAATGGCCTATGAAATATTGATTTGAGTCTATATGGCATAATTAAACTTCAGCCAGACAATGTGGTTTATATTGAACGGAGGAAACAAAATAAGCAATCATTAACACCAAGGACCTTTGGTTTCAATTAGTCCAGAACCAAAATTAACATAAAATGATTGTCTCAGATTGATTTGGAAATGCTGGATTTGCAATGTTTTTATGTTGCATTCAACATTTATTGTTACTAATACTTTTTTTTACAACATTACATAAAGCAAAAACCATGTCAAATGAGACAACTCTAAGATAAGTATCTTTTAAAATTCATAAACATTTTTAATCTTCATAATATTTTGATTAAAAATCTCATTAGGCTTTGTGATATTATATATCAAAATTAGTTAGCAAAGTATAAATGGTAAAAGTTTTCACATGCAAATATATTATAAAGCCATAGATTGGAAGATATACCTTAATTATCTAATTCAACATTTTATTCAGTACAAGATAAACAGGTTTCCAAAAAAAGGAACTGTCAGATCTTTGCTAAAAAGTTCCTTGTGTTTGAAGTCTGTAGATAATTGTTGGAAAGTCTTTGCAAAATGCTATTACCATTGGAATGTCTATGGAGATTCTCAGTCATCCAAGTCATGGTGATCCCAAAGGTACTTTTTCATGAGGCAACTGGACTTCCTGTTTTTTCTTTGAAGAAGTTTCGCATCTCATCCAAGAAACTTATTCAGCTCTGGCTGGATGGTAGAGGATGGAAGGATTCAGCAGTCCATCTGCATTTAAAAAACAGAAAAACAGAAGCTTCTTGGATGAGAAGCCAAATGTCTTCAAAGAAAAAATAGAAAGTCCAGTTGCCTCTTGAAAAAGCACCTTTGGGATTACCATTTGAAGTAGGTGAGCAGTGGAAAATAACATGGGAAATAAATTGGCATCAAAAGAGTGAGGAAGTACCTGAGAAATCCAACTTGCCTAAAAGATGGATGCTATTCACCAAGCCTGGAATACTTCTCAGAACTGGTAGCAGTTGATTACTCCTAGAAGTGTTATAATTGACTGCAATACCTTTTCCTCTAATTCTTCATCCATGGGATTTAGTTCCAGTTAGACCAAAAACAGTACCAAATGATATAATAGAAATGTTTTATTTTACATCTTAAAAGGAAGAGTTCAGCCATAACTGAACAGGATATGAAAATGTACATAACAAAACTTGGGTTTCTACTCATTCCATTCATTCTTGAACTATGTGCTTGGAGCAGAGAGATCTGAAGTCACCTAACAGTCATTTTTACTTATATGCCAGTAAAAACCATACATAACTTGTTAAAAAAGAAAAGGTTTTTTTTTTCTTTCCATGGAAATTTTTCTTCAGTTTGTACCATTTCAATCTGGCCAGATTGGGATTGCCTTGGATGACCTCCAAGTGGATAATGAACAAAGTCTCTCAGATAATTGAAAACACCATAATCACATTTTCTGGTTGCAGTAATAGCAATTTGCATAGCGAATAAACAGTTGTCAGGGTAAAGCACAAAGCGCTGGATTTGCAGATAGATAGAATTAGCATTTGGATCTGTGGTTAATTTAAGGCCACTTATTGGTGCCTGCCTGATTCCTCCAATGGCATTTATGTTTTCAGTACCTCTAACTACTATTTAAATTTGACATTTATATAGTACTTCTAAATATTCAACAAGCTTGAGAATATTTTACTTTTATACACAATTGGGATACAATGAATTTTTCTGAATGCCATCTCTCTGCTAAATAACTAATTCCCACAACACTGTCAAATTATTTACTATGACTGTATTATTATTATTATTCTCATCCTTCCTAGTACCTATTTCTCCCCACTTATCACTATAAGTTGCTTGTATCTTACAATTTATATTGTTTTATTTTTTTCCTAGTATGATTTGATTGCTTATTAGTAACCTATGACCATCACTAAGTGTTGTATCTATGATTCTTATGATTCTTGATGAATGCATTTTATTTTATTTTTCTTCTTTACATACACCGAGGGCATTGCAGCGAAGACAGATTCCCTGTGTTGTTCAATCACACTTGGCCCATAAATTCTATTCAAAATCAAAATCAAATTCAAGCCTGATTTCCTTAGCCCTGTGTTTTTTTTCTGGAAGTGTTTGACTACAAGCCCCATCACTCACATACAGCATGGTCTTGGCTTCGCTCACCGTTGCAGCAATTGTCAAGCACCTCTCTGGGAAGGGCAGTCTGGGAAGTCTGGATTAAATGGAACTTTCTCTACCCCCGCTTCAGTAACCCATGGCCCAAGTGGCCTTTAAAATTTTTTTTAATCTGATACATTCAAATAATTGTGAATATATATTGGCATTGATTTGATGCCTGCAGAGTCGCTATCAGTTCAGCGCCATCCATAGCCCAATTTGGCTGCAGGACAGTCATTTCTTTCGTTAAAAACACCTAATTTGTTGCAATGGAATCTCCTTAGAAGGGAACCTTCTATTTTTTTTTACCTCTAAGGATCGCAGCCTGCAGGGACAGCCCTGATAACATCAAGGAGAGATTAAGTTCTGAATTGAAAGGGACTTGCTGCCACCTAAGGGAACAAAGTGGCTGGTTCACACGTGCATCTTAGATTTCTCAGAGCTGGCGGAAGCTTTGTGTGTGATCTTGTGACTTGAGGGACACCCCTGAATACTGTTGTGCTCTGGAAGTCCTCGCTGTGGATATTACCCATGGAGGCACATTCATACAGGGACCTCTTTTAATAGCAAGTCTTAGAATAGCGAGTCTAAGCAGAGGTCTCCAAACTTGGCAACTTTGAGACTTGTGGACTACAACTCCCAGAATTCCCCATGGCTGGCTGGGGAATTCTGGGAGTTGAAGTCTACAAGTCTCAAAGTTGCCACGTTTAGAGATCCCTGGTCTAAAGGCAGCCACTAAGCCCTCACAGATCACCTGAGGTCATCCTAGCAATTTACACACCTTGTAGCTAGCTTTCTTCCAGTAGAAGCACTTTTCAAGGGATGGGCACTACGGATACATGCCCCCAGGGAACCATGCATAAATAGCAAGTGTGTTTAGGCTAAACATATGGAGAAGGTATTTAAAGAAGATTGCAGTGCATCAATTAAGCTAAGCAATTACAGCTGGAATTAGGAACCTCTGTATTTATTTCCACTTCAACAGATCTTGTTTGAAGGCAAATTGGATCGTTTGTGATGCATTCTGCAGGGTCATAAGAAGAACGACTGAACTTTCCTTACACCAAAATGCTCGGAAGTATGCATTGGGTTGAGCCCCGCATCCTGAATTATATTTACTTTGATGTTCCATGGGACTGCTCTATTGAGTTATTTAACATCTGTAATTGGGTTGAATTATCTGGGACTAGAGTTGGGAGCCAAATGTTGAGGTTAGATATTCCCACCTGCTATTTTCCTGAAAACCTGGCCTGCAGTTTCATGATTCCCAGCTGTCACAACCACCGTGTCTGAAAGCTATCAGTTTGGCACCATCCTGGATTATGTCATCCACTTCCTCAGTTCACACTATCTAGGAAAGACTAGCTGAGATAAGAAACAATTAAAGGGATGGGGAAATGCTTGCCAGGAGCTCCTTCAGAGCACCCCCAAATCCCACTGAGAGAAGGGGACACCCAATCTCATAGCAAGTCCTACCTGCCTTTTCATTCAGATTCCTCCAAAATTTTCTCAGGGAATTAACAGCCCCTTGCTATACCGATCTGTTACAGAGATGCACACTCCATTGAACTCAATGGGATGTGTTCCTAGTTTGGCCAACACACAGTGAAGATCACAGAAGACTATGTTTAATCAAGGCCAATCAAATCACTCAAACTGCACGGTCCTGATATTCTTTCCAGAGCCCGATCTCAAGCAGATACCCTTCAAAATAAACCACATTGATTTCCGCGAGATGGCCTTCCCAGGCCACCTTCAGCTTGCATGATTAAATCCCATTGATCCTAGTGGCAGAGAGTTCAGCCAGCTCTCCTCGGCCTGAAATCAATGGGATTTAAACAAGATCTTAAGTACTTTGGCTGCATCCAGTTATAGACACTCATCGTTGGGATGGCTCTAAAGTCATCCAGAGAGCGGACGAATTATTGGGGAAAGGAGCTTAGCACTTCCACCCAGCCCTAGAATTTATTTCTAGATCTGACTGACAAGAAAATAATGGATTTGCTCCTTCTTCAGTTCTGCTAAAGTAGCACCCTGAGAAATGTTTGGATATTCGGTTAATTGCGCTTAGAAGCGCGGGGCGAATGCCCTCTGCTAAGAAACAAATATTTAGATAAATATACAAGGATCCTCCTGGCAAGGTCGACGCGAATGTGGTCGCTTTGCATCCCTTTTCATTTATTAGCAGTAATAGACGCACGAAAGGCGGCCCTGGAGTGTAACGCTGCCGGTTACGCGAATTTTGGAAAGGAAAAAGAAAAGACGGGGGTGCATAATCAGAGCGGAATGAGAAATTAAAACCTCGGAAAGGCCGTGGGTTTTTTTTTTTAATAAATAAAACTAGCCATTCAAGAGAAGATTCCCCAAAAGCGTGGGAGACGGAAGATTAACGCGCCGTTTCCTTGCAAAAACCCGCACAGTCCAATTCCGGGAGAGAAAGAATGACAGTTAAACAGTCTCCGAAACAAGACCGAATGTCCCGTTTATAGCTAAACGCTCCGGTTGGTT
>JANHJO010006720.1:11202-28558 GCA_032468235.1 Pseudoxyrhopus heterurus | reverse complement strand
CAGCTGGTCCTTTGCCTCCTTTTAGAGGGTCATTGAAGCACTTGGAGGTTTATCTCTGTCCTCAGGGTCACCTGAGTAGTGCTCCTGGTTCTGCAATAATAGTCTGCAATTTTTCTTTCGAAATCCATTCCTACTCCCATATCATTCAATTGGGAGTGTTCATTTTCATGTCAATGAGAATCATTAGTTACCAAGCTAACAAAGAGTGACGTGACTTTTATTATTTTAGCTAGGTTTACTCATATCTGTAAGAATCTGTAAGAATTAATATCCGACCATCAATCAAGAAGGAAACAATACTCCAATCAAGGAACAGCCAAACAAGCTAATAGTAAACAGCCCAAGCAAAGAACCACCAAAACCATTCCCACCAGCACTGATAGGGCAAGTCACTAGAATATAAAATGAGAGCAAACCCCACTCCCTACTAGCACTGAAGATGTTACCTCCTTTGGCTAATAAAACATCTGCAAGAAAATAACCAATATCGGAGAGCACCAATAATCCCTTCATTTCAACCCTAAGCTACAAATATTTTCATCTATCAAATCTAGATAAGTTGCTCCTTTCCATTATTTGTGAAACTGTCAGAGACTGTTCTGCCTACTTTCCTTTCTGCAATTTTACTTCCTATTACTGGAGCATTTGCAGACGGTAGAGGACTTTTCACTTCGACACTTGGTTTTACTCTCAGAGGAAATGGATATTTTAGATCCAGCCAGTTTGCATCGACTGGAGCCTCCGGCCTTCTCACTGCATTCCCTTTTTCCTTGTTTTGCTGCACTCTGAGAACTGCATGGGGAGTTGGTCACAGCTGGAAAGAAAACATTACTGAATGGTTATTCCTGAAACACCTTTTTTGGGGGGGCGGCGGAACCAAACAGGCAAATTAGTACTTACAGATACTGATGGAATTTGAAGAATCTCTGGATATCCTGTGGAGGGAAGAAAACACTCACTTATTTTTTCTTGTTGATCTTCTGGCCGGCCTTAACGCTGTTTTAAGTTTATCATCATTCTTTCCTCAAGAATGAATCCACAGCATTTATACCCATTTATGCAGAAAACAAAAAGCATTGCTCAATGTTTCATCATCTCTTTTGAAAATACCTTTGTTTAAAATGCTATTTGAAGGATTTTAAAATATCTCCATATTGTACTGTTACCATATTGTACTGTTACATATATTCAGAAGTAACTGGAGTTTGGGCCATATAATGTTTGGTAACAGGGATCCTATAAAGCTTGATCTAGAATAAATTAAATAAATAAAATAAATTAATGTAGGAGACGCACCTCTTTTCTTCTCCCTCCAACAAACATTTGTAAGCTGCAATCTCAATATCAAGAACTATCTTCACATTCAGGACTTCCTGGAAGTCACGTACTAGGCTGGCCAATTCATCCTTGCCATTTTGAAGGGCCTTCACCAGCTCAGCATATTTCTGTTGACCTTCTTTGGAGGCTTGTTCACCTCCTTTGGTTGCCTCAGAAATTGTCTTCTTGAGCTCTTCGTTCTGTAAAAGATTAGACATGTTATCACCCACCTCTTACTGCCACACAACTAGTACGCCACTCTTCAACAAATGTATCTGGAAACGTAGGGCTTATATCCTTCAAAAACATGGGTTAGAATCTTTGCTTCATTCATTCAAGGAAAGAATAATGAAATCCATTTAACTAGTTGCCACTACACCTAATAATTCAGGCTTTGCCCATGAACATGTTATCTCCCCCCCCCCAGGAAACCCAATAGACAAAATATAACTTTTGGGGTAACCTGGGCAATCTTGTCCCAGACCTGGATGATAATCAGCATTGAATATTCCAGAAGGGAGATGATTATGGAAACATGTATGTGAAGATTGTAGACTTGACTGGAAAATTGAAAACCATCCAGCAAAAAATGTCGTGGCAAATCAGTTGTGTGATCCTACCAAGAAAACCATATGCTTATATCCATGTGAGTATTAAGGACTCAGCTCAAGACTTGAGAGCATCTGTATCAGAACAACAGATGTTGGTAGCATGGGCTAATACAGGTCTTGCATATGCTACTGTACAATTTCCTCCAACACCCAGAAACAACATACAAACAAATCCCACCATACTTTTAGCATACAGATACCAGTTTCTTTATACCAATTGCATACTGGAAACAGGAATGTGGATATGTTGTAATCAGGATATTGGAAATTATTATACCTGTGGAGCATAAATATCCAATGGCATGTAAAATATTTTTTGTGCAGAATATTAAATGCATATTCAAACAAAAAAAACAAGAAAGTTCTATTTTTCACTTTAAAAGTCAATTTTTAAAAATGATTTAAATCATTTAAACATTTTCTTAAAGAAACGCTGTCAAATTTAAGTCTGTTTGCAAAATGAAGAGATTCAAATTCTTCTAAGTTGGCTTTGTATCTTCTTAACATTTCACAACTAGTATTTGTAATGCCCTTCCCTCTTTACTAATTACACATAACTAGTGAAACAAATCCAGATTTTGGAACTAAAAATAGTAAACACAAATAAGCTTCATGTTACATATATTCTATAGTATTCATGCATGAATTATTCTATTGCTAATTTGAAATTTGAATTATTCTACAAAAAAAACCCTAGTTGTCTAATTTGCATTGCATCAGTCTTACCTCCTTCTGCAAACTCTGAATTTCACACTGGACTTTTTCAACTTGGTTGATAAGTTCTGAAATCTGCTGTTCTCGATTCTTCAGATCCCATTCGAAACTAGATCTCTTATTTTGAGCCTCTTCATACTAAGGGTGTCAATATAAGAGCTTTCTTTAAAATTATCACAATCATACGTTTACATTACAGCTTTTCCATGCTAACCATATTCAAAGTAGCTCATGACATAGAAAATATTACAAGGCGGACTTCCGATTGCACTTCCGGTACTCTTGGACGCGAAGACTGTGAGCTCTGTGGTCCCGCTCCAAGCTTGCTCGTCACAGGGCTCTGAACAGAGCCATAACTGCCTTGGAGGGGTGGTAAAGCAGAGGGGAACTACCTGGCAGGTTGACGAGAGCTGCTTCTCTCCTCCTTGACCAGGAAAATCCCCTAAGCCAAAGATGGAGTAAGTGGCAGTCAACATGGCCACCCCGAAGTCGGAGTCAGCCTGAAAACCTAAGTTTGTGCAGGAGTGGAGAGAAGAGTGAATGGAGACTGTTCCTGGATAAGACGATCTTTATTTTACTTTAAAATCAACCCCAAGAAAGAAAGAATCCCCAAAAGACTCTTTAAAATTATAAATTGTTAAAGCAGTGAAAGGAAATACTTTTAAAGAGATGCAGGTTGAAAAATAATTTGGAAGCGCCATCTGCTGATAGAAAAAAAGTGACTCCCAACTCATAGAAAGTTACTAGGAAACAGCTGACAAGTTTGAAGGCTGGTGTCTGGGACTTTTAACTGCTTAATGATTGGAGACTATTAGAAGTGGAAATAAAGACTTTGGAAAAAAAGACTTTGGAAAACATTCTGGACTATTAGAGGCTGAGTAAATGCTGGAGTTTATATATTTAAATAAATGACATATCTGGAAAGAGATGGAATAAGTGAAATACATACTCTGGACAATAAACTATATGTTTATGATATTAGATTTTTTGGACTGAACTGAGGAGTGATTGTTTATATTATTTTGATGGCCACTATGATTGGAACTGAAGAAGTAGTGGTGGAAATATTTAACAGAATGTTTCCATATTTTCAAAGATTGATGGATTTGTTTGAAAAGACATGTGAAGAAATGGGAAATGCTTTTCAAGAGATAATGAAAAGAGATCAAATTGACCATGAAATGGTGGAATGAATAGAAGGAGAGAAGGAGTTGGATTGCTTAAACAAGCAATTGGAATATGACCAGAGTGGGAATAAAGATCAAACAAATAAAACAGAATGATGAAGAGGATGACCAAACAAATGATAAAAAGAACAGAAGGAACAGATAGAATGGCTATATCAACAACTTAAAAATCAAAGATTGGAGCAAAGAACAGGACTAATAAAACAAGTGATAAAGGAAGAAAGATTGAAGAAAATACAACAGACAAATCGACAGTTGGAGAAACAGGAATATACTTCTGAGGAAGATATAAATGAAGATAGAGACAAAGACGAGGAGTATGGGAGATGAACCAGAAAATGGATAATTGAAGCTTTAAGGAGAAGAAGAGATGATGGATAAAAAAAAGCGGCCAATTAAGTGTATAAACAGCCTGATTGTAAACTAAGGCAGAAATAAAATTTGACAGGGGAAATTTTAGAATATAAATTTTTATAGAATGAATAAATATAACAGATAGAATGATTAGGAAATTATAGATACCAGATAACTTTTTCTTTCTCTTTTTATTATAAAGTATAGAGAATTTAAATTTGATAAGTGTGATAAGGATTATTAATATTGTTAATATGAATGGGATGAATATGAATGACACCTAGGATTAATTTGGTTTATATATACAAGTAAAATGTATGGATTGAATAAAAAAGACGTAGATAAAGATTTACTATTAACATTATTGGAGTGAATTGGATTAACATATGTGTTTTAAGTATCAAGTGAGAAAGGGGTTAGGCATTTTCGTATACATGTGTTTAAATAATATAATGAGGATAATATAAGTACTTGAGAAAATATTCAATATTGACAGAGATTATTAATAATATGAACTGGTTTAACATGAATGATACTTAGAATGATTTTTGTTTATAAAAAATAGAGAAAAGTTTAAATGTAAAAGAAGACAATTTAAATTTGTTAAATGTAATAGAAATTAATGAAATTATAAAGATGAATTGGATAAAGATGGATGGTACCCAGGACTAACTCTGTTCACCCACAAAATGGATGTATTTATACAAAAATAATAATGTATTAAAAAAAGAAAATATTACAAGGCAATTTGAATCAAAGCAATTTTTGGGGGTGGGGAACCTTTATAAATGCAAAGTAAGGTTATGCAACCTGCTGAAATTTATATTTTTAAGGGATTTTTTAAAAAAATAGTCCAAATCAGTGCAAAAATATCTAATATTAATAATGGTCTGGAGAATTCTGATGATCCTAGGTTGTCCTTTACAGATTAACAGAGTTGGAAGGGACCTTGTAGGTCAACTAGTCCAACCCCCCGCCCAAGCAGGAGACCCTACACCATTTCTGACAAATGGTAGTCCAATCATTAGCAGTCTTTGAAGTTGGTTTAGTTTGCCTTTTTCAGCCAATTGAAGATGAGACAGAGGGAAGACCAGGTGTCAGCTTTTGCAGGATTCAGTGTCTGATAGCTACATGGCTACAAGCAATGGAATCCTACCATAGTAGTAGATTGTTGGCCACACTTCCGCTGAGTATCTCTTATTGTTTGCCTGGGATGTCTATCATTTTTACCTAATCCCTTTCTTTCAATAAATTAGTGAGAAAGTAGACAAGTAGGCAGAATGGAAAGCCATTCAATGGAAGCCCTAACTCATCCATGTACACATGTGGTTACAGGATTTTTGCGGGCATTATGGCTGCTAATGTAACATTTGTTTGAGTGAGGACCAAGAAAGAGACAGACAGAGCAACAAGAAGATGCTGAAGACTGAGGAAGACATGCCATTGCTGTCCTTTACAACAGAGGATACTCTCCTCTCACTTATATCTGAGTAAGATTCTTCTGCTGGTTCAGGAGGCTTTGTATAGGAAATGAGAAGCAGCCCTATTTCTTATGAGCAATGTCCCATTACATTAAGAAGATAGATTGGTAATCATTGAGTAAGGAAGCCACAAACATATACAGAGCTATGTTTAAAAGTTAGCAGAAGTGACAAGAGAAATAAGCAGGGAAAGTCTGTGGCATTTTCACCTAGCAAGTATTACATTATATTTCTTTTATCAGTAGGTCTCCCTTTAAAAAAAAAAAACCAAATTTTTGCACTGATGTGAAATACCTTGTTTTGGTAAAATTTATCTGCCTCCGCTTTACTTCTCTGCATAATTTCCTCATACTCTTTTTGGACTAAGGCTATGATGTTGTCCATGTCAAAGTTTCTACTGTTGTCCATTTTCACAACCACATCCAAGTCTTGATCTTGTTTGTCAAGCTGTTCTTTCTCCTGTTGATTCAAATGTCAGTTGTCAGTTCTGTAGCCTAGGCCAAGTGGCGGTCACACAAAGGAAAGAGGATCTCTTCAGTGGATCCCTCCCTACTTACCTTCTTATATACACATTTCAAGAACTTGATCTCTTGGTCCAGGAGACTGACTTTCCTCTCCAGCTCTGCATTATTTGAAAAGATACAGTCTACATCCTAAACAGATGACATTCTTGTATTATATTCTTTTTTATGGGAAGACTTCCAAAGAAGGGGGGGGGGTCAGAATTCACTTAAACCATTAAGAGGGATCAAAAGTTATTTTAAAAATGTAAATAAATAACAATAACAACAATCATGTCATGATTTTTAAACCCATTATTCCCAGGTTTCACGTCCCCATGTGCTGGTCCTTAAACTCAGAATATCTCTCCTTGTGCCAAGGAATTTATTCTATTATTTGCAAAAGCATTAAATAGAAAATAATTTTTTCTTTTGTTCTTGAGAAAAAACTACTGTGCTGTTGAGGGCCCCTTTTCTTCTTTTCAGCTATTTACTTTAATTAAACATATCATATAAATATTTGGAAAAGGTGGGGCAAATGAAAGATTTTTAAATACACGCCTAAAATAAGATCTTGGGTACATAAAAGGGTGAGTCCATTTTTAAAAATTATTGCTATTTTACTTGATATTTTATTTATTTATGCAGGTTTTTAAAAAAAAAAAAATGGATATGCACTTTTAATTATTGATATTTATTGTACAATTTCATAATGTATTTCCTATCAAAATATAAAATGTAACAACACTTGTAACTGTATTTTATAGTTTCTGTGTTCACATCACATGTTAAACTTGTTTTATGCTTAGAGTATAGAATTAAACCAATTACTTGATAAATTTAAACCTTGATCCATCAGCTAACTACACTGGAAAGTATAGGTGGCTGGTAGAAGGTAGGTGGTTTATACAGCATGCTATGACTCATAAAAAGCCTGATCAGGATAAATTAAACAAACTTAATGGGTTGCATAAATGACGCTATTTGTAATAAAAAAATCATTTTTTATTTTGGGAGCAAATGTTTTGCATTCCCAGAATCCAATAACAGAAGAGAAAATGACAGGATCATATGGATTAATGGGAAGAATGTGAAATAAATGTACCACTAAATTGGATAGAAATAGTACTGGATGAATGAAAAAAAATCCATATACTTTACATTTGCAAAATGACCTTCTTTGGTATCTAAATACTGATTCAATGTATAATTTAGAAGATTTTTATTAATCAGCATAGCTATTTATCCATCACCTATTTTAAACATGCTACTCCAAATTCACCATTGCAAAGATATAATTACATATTGCAATGCTATTATAGGATATATTATATTATCCAAAATATCTGGCTGATTATTGACACTGGAAATATACTTTCTTTCATTCTTGTTAAAAATTGACAGGTTGGATTGCCAGAATCATGTTGAAAAATAATAATGATGGTAACAATAACATCTGAGAACCATTAGAGTTTTTTTTCCCAAATGTAACATTTATCCCATTGCTCATTATCTTGATTTTAATTTTTTTTTAAACTAACTTCACCAAGGAGTTGTTCTGCTTACCTTCCTAAGTTCTATAATCTCTTTCTCTGCTGCAACATGCTGGTTGACTTTCTCTTCATATCTAGAAGGAAGGACCATCAAGAATACAATAGAGAGGGAGATGAATCAAACAGCAAACATGGGTGACATGAAGTTATAATCTTCCCAATGAGGTGGTCTTATGGTGACTCCAAATGTTCCTATATGTATCACTCCCAAAATATCTCCGGGAAAGAGGACTGGGAAAATAAGCCTTGTCTGACATATTGGCAAATTATGAGCAGAGTAATGGTCCCATGTGTGGAAAACTCATCCTCAGTTATTTCTAGTTAAAAGGAATATGTAGCAGGTGATAGTAGAGTGTTGTTCCTGAATACATGTCTATTTGTTTGATCTCTTAACAATAGTGGGATAACAATAACTCCCTGTTCCAAAATTCCCATACAATTTTCCCAGCTCTATATATCACTCCATCTTTATATTCATCCCAAGGCCTGGCTGGATCTTGAAATACAACTAGATGTCATTTATTGTCCTCCTTTGTTTAGTGCCAGGGCTTTTGGTGAAAAATTCTTGAGCTACCTTGGGCCAAAGGAAAAGGGAACACTATAATATGAGAAGCCTGTCCGACAAATTCAGGTAGAAAAAAACCAATGATTTCCTTCTCAGAAAGTCACTTCATACATTTACTACCTGTACTACATATCCTGAACACATATAAAACAGGAATTAGACAGAGCAATCTTATGCAGGCTTACTCAGTTGTAAGTCTTGTTATTTTTAGCGAAGCTTGCTCCCAAGTCAACACCCTCAGCATCATAAGAGACTTAGTGCAGATTTGTGAAGAAGCACAAAATCTATGTTATTTTTTTAATCTTCTCTGCATAATTCAAGAGGAACTCACTTGCACTTGCAATCTACAGTTTGTGCCTTTGTACTTTCACTATCACTTTGCAGTTTCTCCTTCTCGTATTGCAAATATTCCAACTCCTTCTTCAGGCCTGCAATGTATTGTTCAAACATGCACTCTAAGCTTTCAGTGGGTGGCTTAGTTTGTTGCTGCAGGAAGGCCCATTTAGTTTCTAGCAGCTGGTTCTTCTGTTCCAGGCACCGCACCTAAAATCCAAGGTGAAATCCATCCATGAAACCATCGGTACATTAAAACAATCCATCAGAAATTCTATGTATACTATAGATGCAAACATGGAGATCCGAGATAAGGGATCAATAGAGATTAAATTGAATGTAAATATGTACCTATATAAATATGATATATATGATATAAATATACATAACTTAGTAGGTATTTAGTTATAGAACAAAATTAAGGTATGATAGATATAGTTAATTGTATTATGGCATTCGCACAGAGACTGTAATCCTTAATGTAAGAATGAAATTTTATGTAATATTTTTTTTCTTTTTTTGTTTTGTTCATGTATTTATCTTCATTGTTCTTTTTTTTGTATGTTTTTAAACAATAATTTAAAAAAATAAATAAAACAATCCATCAGTCAAAGCTGAAGTTCTGTTTCATAGGATGCTTTGCAACTCAAACACCATTTTAGCAGTCCAATCTAACAAAGATGCAGAATGCATTATTGGGCTGATAAATGGAAAATCCAAATGGAAGCTAAAGCCAAAGCAGGAGTAATCTAGAAGGTAGAATATGTAATAGAAAAGACTGAAAGAAATAGAGCTTGCTCAATGTAAATTAAATTATGGCAGGGACGTGGACCTGGATCAATTGTTCTCAAGGCTTCAGACTTGAATATTAAGCAGCCCAATAAAGTTACTGGCTCATTTACAAAATACTTAATAGACCACACTTATTATTAGAAGTTGGTTCAGCTTGTTAACATGTCTAGGTTTGCTTTCATAGAAACAATTTATTCAATACATGCAACCAGACTATGGACTTTTTTCAGGCCACTTTAAAAGATGTCAGGAGAAGAGGAAGAATAAATATTCATTCCCATTTCAAAGTAGTTACGAGTGATTATGTAAAGCCTGGATTTTAGCAGTTCAACTCAAATGAGTACTATATTGGGTGCGGAAGATAACCAAAAACAGCAATGAGGATTACAGACCAATATTTGGACAAAAATAATACCATGTTGGAAAAATAAGAATTTGTAGTGCAATAGTAATCTCAAACGGTGAAAACATAGGATCAACCTAAAAATGGCACCAAATTGTACAAGCAATCCTAGTTTTATCAGTAGAGCAAGGACCTTTAAACCTTCAGATTCGAAAATCTCACCTTATCAATGAAACCAGCAAATTTGCTGTTGAGGGACTTCATTTGCTCCATCTCTTCGCATTTCTCTTTCTGAATCTCGGGGGAGATATTGACGTGGAAAGGCTCCAACAGTTTTGGATCAACATGTACTCCCTGGATGCTGTATCTCCTTGTTACTCCCTGGATTCTACTTCCACAGCTGCCGCTTTTGTGATCTCCACACAGGGATAAAGTTGTCCTTCCTCCAAAGTTGGACATTTTCCTGCTGCTCCTGGAGCCAGAATGATGCCAGGAGCTTAAGCTGCTTGCACCATAGTGGATAAATGGGCTTTGTCCACTTCGTTGGCTGCCCACTGAAATCTGATGACTCATGTTGCCTTGCTCTGATGGAAGGGGCTGCAGAGAAGAAGGGTAAAAATCTGTATATTAGATACCTTCAGTGAAGACTTTTGAGTTGGCCTCTCTTTTATGTGTTTGAGGATCTAGGCTTGGTTGCATGAGAAGAGGAAGATTCATGTGGTTGGAATGCCTGGCAGCAAAATATGATCTTCAAGAAGCTTAGACTGCTGGTAAACTATAAAATAAAGGTTGAAATATATATATATATAAATCCCATGACTTGCAAACATGATGAGAGGATATTGCTTAATTAATTTTCTTTCTAACCCTAATTAGAGTCTAGTCCAAACCATTCTCCCCCAAAAGATCTTCATAGACTGATGATAATATCTGTGGCTCTTTTTATATTGTGATGGGAGAGGATACTTCTGTGTATGATACTATTAGATCAAAGGTATGGGTCAAATTGTTGAAGAATTAAAAATAATCCATGAAAAAAAATCTAAGCCAAAATGGAAGTCCATAGCAAAACAATAATTATCCAGTAGCAGTCAGTAATTTTAAGATTTGTCAGGCCCTTTTACCAAAAACCTTCCCTTCTCACGTGTTGCATTGTGCAGCTGTTTTGAGTCCACTAATACAGCTCCCTCAGATAACTATGGAAAGAATGAAATTTTCTTGTGTGCAAACACCAAAATGTTAAATTATTATTAAAATGTTAAATACAGCTATGAGATAATGTAGATGCTCATGACTCTTGCACTACTATCAACGTATAACAACAAACATTAATAGGAAAAATGGACAGATAGGTAAGGATGAGGTAGTGTAATAAGAGTTACATGGGAACCAAGGACATTCTAATGTTCACTCTCTCATTTAAGTGCAAGACCACAATATTAATCTTAACCCATGTTTCTTACTTACTTTCAGAATTTCCTTCCTTCCTCGATTTTTAAAATATCTCTTTAGTTCAAATCCATGATAGCTGATAATCTCTTGAGTTTACTTTTGTAAGGCTGAGAGAAGCTAGATCCAGTCCAATTTTTAGGAAAGTGACCCCCCTCAATCAGAGAGACGCTTTGAAGAATGTACAAAGAATCACTGTAGATTTATCAAGAGCAACAAGCACAATAAAATAATCAGCAATCAAGAAACATATATTGAACAAAAAACAAATTGAATGCCTTTTAAATCAGTATTTTTCTGCAAGATTTCAACTCTACTAAAAAAAAACATCCTTTGGCTTAGAATTACATTAGTTTGAAAAACAGCTAAGCATGTGCAAATCATCACATATTCTGGTCATGAATCTTATTAAGTTGATAGTTATGAAATATATCATAATAGTCTATGACATATACAGTCAATAGTGTTTACTGAAGACAAGCAGTGGCAAATCTGTTAAACATCTTCATAGAAAGACCCTATAACTAGCAAGTGAGGATGAGAGACAAATTCCTATGCATTCAGTTCATGCTGTTTTCATTTCTAGACCTGCCAATAGCAAACAGTTGGAGGAAATACTTAATTCCAATTTGAGTTAGTAAAAGGACAGCTTGTCTGAATAGCTTCTCATTCCTCTGTTTAAGATCAGCTGAGGGATGAGCAGCTGGTTGCTGAGGGGAGACTGCACCAGTTTACTCTTTCGATGGTATCCTTCAAATTCCTTGGCTGTCTTGACTTATCTTTTAAGATATTAAAAAACAAGCAAACAAAAAGAAAACAATTACAGTAACTTGTAGGGTGTGGTTTTTAAGGGTAGTAAGAGCTGCAAAATTCTTGGGTTTTTTTATTATGTAAGTTTTATAGTTTTATATAGTTTTTATATTTTAAATACTGGTTTTATGATTGTTTTATTGTAAGATTGTTATGTTGTAAGCCGCCCGGAGTCCTCAGGGAGTGGGGTGGCATATAAATATCAACAATGAATAAAATAAATAAATAAAATAAACTTGGACTGCTGCAAAATAAAGAATTAGCTTCTTGCACAATTTTGGGCTCCATATAGATTTTTTTAGCCATTCATACAAAACGACTGGGTGTAATCAGTGTTTTGTCTGGAGATGTAACTGCATGTATTGATCAAAACAGGAGTACAATTTCCCCCCCCCCCCTTTTGTATATAATTATGTTTGCTATGGCAGCCTGGTTCTGATTCTTGCTGCATGCTTTGTCTGGGAAGATAAACCAATTTTTCTTTAATTATTTTCCAGGAAAGCCTTCAAGCTCTATTTTCTTCTGCATAATACATTACAATTCTAATGTCTTGAACTTTTTCATCTGTTCCAAGCTTCATCCAAATTTTGCTATATTAGTTTTAAATTCTGTGAAGTTACTGTTGAGTCTTACATAGTTTCCCAGCTTCACATACCCAGAGTTATGCATTCCACATCCAATCCTACAAAATAAATTGAATTAAATATATGAATACTGGATAAAGGACTCATTAATTCCTTTATGAGCTAATCCTGCGAATTACTTTTTAAAAAAATTCAGGATAATATGTGTAATGTGGTAGATTTGGGAGAGCTGTCATACCAGCACGCGAACACTGTAGCATTTGATAATTCCTTTGATTTATGTCCAAAGAGATTCTTTGAGATTTCTCTAAGCAGTTTTCTGAATCATCATTAATTTTCAACATCATCAGTAATTTTCCTTAGTTCCAGTGTCTTGGAGATGAATGAATCATCCGTATTAGAATTACAACAATAGCATAACGCTTTTCTGCAGATAGTCCACACTTACCCAACTGTTATGATGGTAGAAAAAATAGCTTTGCAACCCACTCTCACATTGATAACTATCTCAGCATCCCACAGTCCTGTGAACATCATTCATGTGCTTTGCAACTGACTTGCAACAAGCAAAGTTAAATAGAGAAGGTGGAGGTTAGATCATAACCCACAGTCACATGATGTTTTACTCAACAACCAAATGGGAAGTAAGGTCATAAGTCTATTGTGGTCATTTGATTTTCCACTTGGTGACCACGGCACTTAACAATGTAGTGGCTGATCCCAGTTGTGATTGCTAAGCAAGAGATACCTATATTTTATGAGCATAGTTGGGAGCAGCTGACCCTTTAAATCACAAGCCAGAGAGGATGTCACATGACCCCTGAGAGCCAATAAAGGAAAAGAAGAGGGTTCTGAGAGATGTTGGGCAGGATCAGAGGTGCTATTCTGCCAGTTCCGACAGGTTCCGGAGAACCGGTAGCGATAATTCGGAGAACTGGCAAATACCACCTCTGATTGGCTGACAGTGGCAAATACCATCTCTGATTGGCCGACCGCATAGCCACACCCACCAAGCTATGCCCACAGAACCGGTAGTAAAAAAATTTGAATCCCACCACTGGGCGGGATGCATTTTGAAGGTCCTTTGTGAGAGTCGGATGGAGTCCTGGAGGGGCGAGGATATCTCAGGCCGGAATGGGACAACTCACCATGGCCAACTCAACACGGCCAACTTGCTGCAGGACAACTTGTCATCACTTTGTTAAAACTAAGGCCAGGTAAAATGTCATATTATACTGCCAAAGATCTTATAGTTGACAATGAAGTAAAAATGAACCAATTTCATTGATGGAAAGGAAAGATATACATTTGTGTGAATTTCAGAGAGATTTGATGTTTGACTTCCACCTTAAAGCAGAGAGGGTTTTTTTTATTACATAGCAAAAAAAAAAAAAAAAAAAGCTTATCAGCTGCAGTTGTAACTTTATAGCCTTTTTGGTGTTTCTTTTGTCCCAGGTTGAAGGTCATTTCTTCTTTCCATGCCAGATTACCAGGGAAACCATGTTAACAGGGTATCTCACCAATGATGGCCAGTGGCTAGCAAGCTTTTCAAAGAATGCGTTTAGTTCTAAGAAATGCTAAGTAAATTCTTGCTTCGCTGTTTACAGTTTTCATCTTTACTGGGGAGCAATGTTGCAATCTATGCATTGTCACTAAATGATCTATCTAGAATGGTGTGCAAAAAGCACAAACAATGAAAAATGCTGAAAGTTGACCTCATTCTGATGATAGAAAGCAAGGTTAGGTATACAAATGTTGTTTTGCACCATTGCCATGTTCAGAATGTACTTTTAGTACAAAAACGAATTATCTTAAGGGCATTTTGAAAACTGTGCCAGCATTATTTCATTAAACTTTTGGCACTGGCAACCATCATCTTCTGAAAACAACCAGATTAAGGAAATGTGCTAAACTAGGAAGTGGATGAAAGACTAAAATATTGATTTTTATTGCTTTAATGACTCATTTACTAAACCAGAAACTGCCGGCTATAATGCTCCCAAAGATCTTACTTACTTAAATGTTTATTTTAAGTACTTCTTAAACAAGAAAGTACTTGTTTAAAACTTGGGGTGCAGAGGTAGGTCTATGGAGACTGACAAAAAAACTCAAAGTACATTAACACTTTTTGCTTCATCTTTCAAACTCTGAGTCTTCTTCATTTGGAATCAAAGAATGATAGCTGAGATATGGCAGTTGCAATTGAAAGGATCATAATAACTAATCAGAATGTTATTTATTATAATTTGCCTTTTATCCCATAAGCACCACCCAATTTCTAACAATCCAAAAGTAAAGTATGAGCAATCAAAAACTGATTAAAAATTATGATTATTAATGGTAAAGGGAATGGTGTTTTTGACATATAAAATGCTGTGTGTATTTTTATATGTACCACTCTCCTTCCCACTACATTTTCTTAATGTACCAATTTTTATAACCTATTGTTGAACCAAGAAATACTTTAATATTTATGCTATGAATTAAGTGCTACCAGATCTCCATCCGAATCACGATACCATAGTCTCTATGAGACTGAAGGATGCCTATACTATACTACTAAGTGCCCATTTGTTTTTAACCTTTTTCTTACTGTAGTATGTGACTATAATGATAACATGGATTAGTTGAGGGTCTAATTATTTCACCATTATTATTCAGATTGAATCAAATAAAACACACTATAAACAATTGAGATTGCAACTACTGGTTGAGAGAGCAGAGAGATGTTTAATAGCTACCACAATCCATTTGTTGAAATTAGACACCTAGCTGGTTAGATAAAACCCTTTCCATAATCTCAGAATATAAGCTTATTTAACCAAGGCATGAGGTTTATTGTTTAACATACATAGTTAACATATTGTGGCAGTTTGATAAATTTAAGAAGATGAAACAACTTTGTTTTTCAAGTTAATGTGTGCTTTAGATAACACTATAGATAGTATCTATAGAACATACAATACTAGAACATTTAGTTGTACCGGGTTACAAGTTCCAAAATGTTCTAGTTCAAGACAACTCTTCAACTATGTAGCTACTACATGAATTTGAAAACTTAACGTAAGTGGATTCTCCATGCCCTTGCTATGACTAAAAGACTGATATTGCAACATTGAAAAGATAAATGTATGGATTTACATTTCACTCAATGGATTGAAACTTGATTACATTTGCCACCTATTAGTGGATTGCCTGTAGATGGAAGATTTTGTGTGGAAAGAATAAAGAAATACGGAACTAATTGACTCAAAATACAGTTGGTGAAAAAAGAATAATATACAGAAATGCATTAGAACTTAATATATGTAGTTGAATAATATTTACATTAGATAAGTATATAGAATTATCTATGAGTTGCTATAATGATATTATATACTTTGTTCCTTTCTTTTTCTTTTCACATTTAAAGCACATTTAATGCATAGTTTTTGTATGTATTTGCATTATAATTATCTTTATGTTTTTTTTCTTTTTGTTATTTTTTAAAAGCAATAAATATAAGTAAAACAAGCAAAGTGTTCTAAAAAAAAATCACTCTTGCTGTCTCCTGATACTGCACAGAATGTACTGATTAAAGGCTTTTATTTCATGTTAGGGTGGGTTGTTTGTGAAATACAATTTGGATTCGATTGTTGGTATAGAAAAACACAGAGGTAAAACAAGGGATGTGGAGGAATCTGGAGGATGGCCATGATTCCTCCTAGAGCAGGGGTGTCAAACTCACATCGTCACGGCAGCATCACATGACATATTAGGATCTTTTTCGCTTCGCTAAACTGGACGTGGGTGTGGCCAGCATGTGACGCATCCGGCCCGCAGGCCGGGAATTTGACAACCCTGCCCTAGAGGGACAAAAGGAGGTCAAATTTCTCCTGGCCAACATATATATAGGGAAAATTGCCAGTATTTCAAATACAATAAGCCACCAGTTAGGATGGAGATGGGAAATCTATAGCGCTTCTTAGTTTGCTTTATTATAATCCCCAGTGTGCATGGTTAATTCTGAAAGGCAGTGGGAATTGGGAAACTAGCAACATCTGGAGCATCACAGAATAAATATTCCTGACTTAATGCAATGCTTGCAAATTGATCCCTTACTTAACTGGCCTTTATAAAAACACAGTTTTATTTTTTTTTCCAAATCATTGGAATGTTAAAAATAAATTAATGCTAAAGAACTTTGCCATTCTGTCCATCAGCAGACAATTCTGTTTCCCAAAACAATTGGGGTAGGTCAAGAAGCCAGCAAAAGAAATGTCAGGTTTGAAAATAGTCAGATCAGGCTAAAGATTCCAGAGGAAAAAAAATCCAGAAAAATTTCTCCCGCTACTGTACATTCCTATGAGAAAGGATAGAGCTACTATAAAGGCATTGGAAAGATTTAGAGAAGCTATGGTCTGCAGCCTTTCTTTCCTTCATTAAAAAAAAAGAATCTATTTAATTCTGACAGTATTCTTAACATTCTTATATGACTCTGTCCTAATTAGCCTGCATATTTATCATTCAGTGTGATGAGTCCTGATATTATCTATTAAATCTTATGTAGAAAAAAAATCCTGTGATGGCAGTCCACACCCCAATTTGTTTTTCTAGTTAACTTGTGGGAAATTTCATTCATTCAAAGGTGTCCAGAAATATGTTACTTTTGCCATTGGGGATTAAGCAGTGTGTATGTGACAGAAGAAATTGAAGAAAGTAGGGAAAAGCACTAGGCCACTCAGGTATGAACTAAATCATATCCCTGATGAATATACAGTAGA
>JANHJO010006719.1:259633-264562 GCA_032468235.1 Pseudoxyrhopus heterurus | reverse complement strand
GTTCCTGTACTCTTGTATAAATTCTTTATACTAGAAATGTCAATATCCAAGATACCTTAGAAGGTATTCCTTATTTACAACAATTTCTGGACTATAATTAAATCAGTATTCTGATCCTTACCAAGGTGGGCTACTACAGGAATTGATAGAATATCCACAAAAATATGACAAACAACAGAAAAAAATATGTAAACTGTCAGTAAACCAAACAATGTGAGGAAAATAACACAGTAGTAACCAACAGATTGGAAAAAGTCCACATACCAATACCAAAGAAAGAGACTTTAAAGAGTGTTTATCATACAATATTCTTAATTTTGCATGCTAAAAATAGTACAAATGTTTGTTCTGGAGCCATAGTGACACAGTGGGGGGGGGAAAGGATTAAAATTATATATAAAGAATGTAAGCTTAAATATAAAGAAGACCAAACTAATGACAGCAGCTCCAGCAACCAACCTTAGAACTATCAACAAAAAAGAGCCAGCAATCAAGGAGTAGACTGTAGACTAATATATAGTAACAATGCAAGCCTTGTAAAAGACGATAAGATGCTGTGACATTCTTATCCCTACAGAAATCAGACCTGTGCAATTTCATAATATGTTACACACAAGAATTGGACTTTAAAAAAAACAGAATAGAAATAGCATTGTTACTTTTCAATTTTGGTGTTGGAGAAGTCTCCTAAGAATATACTATGGACAAACAAACAAAAAACAAATTGTTCATTGAACAAAATTCAGAGTTCTCACTCAAGACACAAATGGGTAGATCAAATTAGCCTATTTTGAAGATAACCCTCCTGGTGTTATGGAAAATGTTTAAGATTATGTTTGTTCGGGAAAGGGGGGTCAGGAAATTAGTAAAGCCCAGGTAGTTTGTCATTATTTTAAGATTTTTATTCTCGATAGCCATTTCTTTTTTCTATGATTACACAGTATATTGTATTTTTATAAATATTTATATTATTTAAATTTTAAATTCTCTTTACTGCCCACAGTCATTTTGGTGACAGAGGTGACCATATAAATAGAAATAAATCAAATCTGAAATTTTAGACAGACCCAGGTTTTTTTTAGAAGTCCATAATGTTTGGAAAAATTAAAGGAAAGAGAAGAAGAGAATCACTAGCAACAAACTTGATTGGAGCAATGGTGGGTCCAGCACTAATAGACCTAAAGGAACATGTTGAAGATAGATCATTCTGAAGATCTATCTATATGTTGATGTTGAGCAAGTTGATGGCACATAATCAATAACAAACTTTTTCTCCACAGTGACTTTTTGCTTACTTACTAAGTTACTCTTGCTAACGTTAATTTAGAAATATGGCTGTATTCAGACAATCAAGACTTCATCAACTGGGATATTTATAAACTTCATGTACACATTGGCCCTTTGTTTGGCTTTATTTTTTCTTTTATGTATATAAATGATAATGATAGCACCTTATTATGTTCCAAGTCAGAAACTATGAAAAATGGCTTCTAGTCAAGACAGGATTCAAATTCCAAACTGTAACTACATATGTTGTCTTGTTTGGAAGTGATCAACTATTAGCCAGTTAAACATAGTGGCTTCTGTGCCTGTTTTGTCTGTTCAACAAAGAAAGCAGTAAAGGAAGGACAAAGAGGTTATTTATAGGCACATTAAAGAAGGATTTGACCATTCGAAGTGGACAATTAATTATCTGTTCTTATTTTTTAACCACTATCAGATTTTCTTCCCATAAACAATGGACTATTCCACGTAATGCACAGTATTCATTATGCAACAGTGATATAAATACTAAAAACAATTCACTTCTAATACATTATTAAAAATTCAGATAAGTCCAAAAGATGTACAGCATTGAATAATTCTAAAATCATAGCATTAGAGTGTATAAATCTCACATTCAAAGAATGAATAAATACTTTTGAAATTTCTAGTTTTACTTTCAAATTTGTAACTTGGTTTTGTGAGACTTATAAATTTGACAGGTAAGCATTTATCCTGCAGATTCTGTATTTCTGTTTAGAAAATAACATACAGCCTTTTCAGAAGTTTTTATCATGGATAATTTAATATTTTTATCAATCAATAATAAGAAAGTATCTCCTAGATATTCTGTGGTTTTTTTTAAAATGCAATATTGATTGTATGGGGTAGTAGTTAAAAATATGGGATAGTGCTTGGAATAATAATAGACTGAAGTAAAATTGTTAATTTTTTTTAGCATTTCTAAAACCGAAGTATTTATGTACTTTATTCATGTAAATTATGTACTTTATTCATGAAACATATACACAAAGTATTTTATAAAACTAATTATGACACTATTAAACTTGCTTGCACTTGGCTCCTTATGGTACAGTTAGTTTTAATTCCAGAATTAGAATGTGGCTACTCAAGTAAATGGACAATTGAAGATGCCATTGAACATTTTAATCCAGTCATACGTTTTTATTTTGATTCTTTAATCCAAAGAAAAATTTGAAAAAGTATATGCTAGTGCAGCCATAATTTTTAGCATTAGCAATTTTTAATGTTACTAAAATAGTTCTTATGAGTGTTGCTAGGCAGTCAATGGCACATTAAACTGATTCTTCAGTCTTTTCTATGTTTATCTTTGTTAATAACAGTCATAAAATAAAGTCTTAGTCATAAAATAAAGTCTTTTAATTATAATACCTTAATGTATTTCATTGGGCATATAAGTCTATCTGATTCTTTGTGCATTCTCACAATATTATAAGATAGGTTTAGACACCTGTTTACAAATTGGATTGAAACTTACAATTTCTGAATAAAAATGTTGTCTCGGGGCTAATGCAGTACCTGAAAATAGATCAACAGATGAAAATAGCTAACAATCCTGGAGTCACAGGAATGAAAGCAACAGTATACGCCTTCACTGCCACATTAATCTGAATATGCTCAGCCATGATTTCTCATCAGACTGGAGAGTAGTAGAAGAACACAAATTGGCTTCCCAACCAATAAGTACTGATAACAACAGCAATTTTTCTCTAATTTTTCTAAATGCATATCTAAGTGAAAGTTGAATAGCATAACAATTAGGTGGGTATATAGTTGGCCTCAAAGTCATAATAAAATGTGCTTATCCATGGTTTCTCATTGGACTGCGAAGTAGTATGAAATGGAAAGACATAAATATTAGTTTCGGACCCCTTACTAACACAAAATTTCAATAAGTCCAAGCATCATATTTATTATTATTTGGATGGAGAGTACTTGTCAAAGTTGCAAGTAATACAAAAGTCAAATATAGATAGATATGTGTGACAGTTTGTGTGTGAGTGCGTGTGTGTATACGATCTTGATAGATTAGAGAAGTGGATTGAAAGTACAGAATGAAATTTTAAAAACAAATGCACTTACAAAACAAACATCAGAAACACAATTATACGATAAAAGGCAAATTATGTATTGCACCAACAGTAGAATAGTGATAGTGATGCAAGGAACTAGGTATGTTGAGCTTTGAGAAGACAAGTTTAGGAGGAATATGAGAGCATTCTTCAAATACCTAAAACAATGTCCCGTGAAAGATCAAGATCTATGCCCTGCATTGTTTTTCATTAAGATAGACTGTTTTGATAACTCTGAAGTGTTCTGAGTTCAAAGCAGAACTGCTTCTAAAATGGCATTCAGAATTAATGCCATAGAGCAGTGCAGACAACACTTCTTCTGGACTAAGCAGTGAAGCCAAGAATCTGTCCCTCCATACACCAGCGGGGACAGCCTTCAGAGAAACTGTGTAAGCCTTTCAAAGGACACAACTGCTTTTAATACTTTGCAGAGAGATGCTTTGTGAAGCACTTCTGTCAAATGCTTTGCACTCCTGTAATAAAGATCCTTTCTACATTTTTCAAGTGGTATTAGCTTTAACTTCTCTACTGAACACAGAAGCTTTCTGAAATACTGAATTATGCACAATTCTGATAATGATGTTCAGGAGAAGCAGAATTCTATACTTAATGTAGTGTTTACATCATGTGCCATTATTGTGCAGTAACCAATCCATGGGTTTTTTGACTTGTAATAACAGCATCTAGGTTTTCTCTTGATCATTGAGAATGTGAATCAAAAGCGTGAACTGAGACTTCCTACCTTGCAAACAGTTGGTGCTGTCAAAGCTGATAGTGCCACACATCTAATAGGGATTTAAGTACATGCCGCACTACACAAACAAGTAATAACTGTGCATATGGATATTGAATATGAAGCCAATGCATAGTGCTTGTACAACTGAAAATATTTAGGAATATGGCAATTTACTGGCAATCAGAAACAAATACATTTATCTTCAAAATAAAATTAAATCTTGGTTTTAGAAAGATAAAAGTTGTTATCTGACCACATTGAATATAAAAAGCAATTTATATATGCTACTATGAGTTATAAATAATAAATGGTCTATACTAGATTTGTCTGAAAAAAATCCATCTGTTTCATATTAGCACAACAGACCGTATTTTGTGATTATATAAATATATACATTCTGCTGCCAAAGATTCTGAGCTGTGTAAATTATCCATTACTTGTTTGTTTTAAAATGTATTCCAATAAATCTGACAGAAGATTTATCTCTTTGGGTAGTAACAAGTAAAAACAACCAATTACTAAAAATTTCAAGTTTCATTTATTTTTCAAGTTTTATTATACTCCTATGATGCAATTCGTTAGCTACATTTTCTATTGACACTTTCACTTTTCATCAAATACTCTGATTAATGGGTACTTTGATGATTACAGAGACTTTAACAAATGCTCAATAATGCTAATGAACAAGTGTATTTATGCATACAAGGGAATCTGTGAGTTTCTTACTGTATAGCCAATGGTAATATTTTTATAACATTTAAGAGGATATCTAAGTTCCCGGAAATTTCCACTTTGTCCTAAGTAGTTTCATATCTG
>JANHJO010006719.1:247133-252133 GCA_032468235.1 Pseudoxyrhopus heterurus | reverse complement strand
TCCAGAATATGCAATACCTGTTGTTGAGAATGATAAAGGTAATAATGAGGGGAAATGCTCATCCCAGCGTTAATTTAGCATGTGCTGCTGTAAATTATGTATGCAAATGATTTCTAGTTTAATGTCTTTAACTTTGTGAAATATGTCACAATACATATTGAATGCATACATGTATGTACCATCATGCTATTCGCATTGGAATAAGCAACATTATCTAAAGAAAAGAAAAAGAGTAAAAAAATAAATTAGAGATAGAAAATAAGAAAAAAGGAGCAAATAAGAGAAAATGACATCTAATTTAAATTTGATATTATGTAACAACACTATTCATTATATATTCCAGTACTTTTCTGTTCTTACCAACATCCACACTCTCACCAGATCAATACACCAATTCATATATTGCTTCTTAACTTCTAGCTTCCCTTTCTGAGGACCTCATCTTGTACTAGTCTTCTAGAATTATTATTAAAATTGTTTATTGTTATAAACAGACACATTAAAGCCTAACTGATTGTAAAACTGAAGATAGACTTAATATGTTTCTGTCATTGTTGAGACAACATAAACCTAGTACTCTTCCCATTGTATCTTACATAATGAAATTCCAAAGAGCCTTTGTCCGGTGGGAATAATTTATTTGTTTTTAATTTCTTTCAATTACTTATTTCCATATCAAGTTAAATGTTGCTTTTGAAAGTCTCTGACTCACCATGTGGTATGGACAAATTGTTATTAATAAACACAAACCCCGGTACCAAGAAATAGTAAGAATTTTGTTCCTTTGAATTCTAACTTGTATACTTATATACAAAAGTGAGAGTATTCTTCATATTGCTAACTATCTACTTCTGGTGGAAAGTAAATCATGTTATCAGTAATAAAATAAATGTAAAGACAATGCACTTAGGTTAGAATACTGGTTTGGTAACTGAAGGAAAATTATCTTCATTCAATCCAATTGTATTCAGTTTTATTCTTCTGAATACAAACTGAATATTCATTATCAGTGCAAACTGAAATTGAAACAATTTGCTTTTTGTTTTGGGAACAAAATGAATCCTGTGATTTAATCCTGTACATATGTGTTCAAAATTAGGCCATATTGACTTCATTGGGAATTACATCTGAAGGTCTAGGAATACATTGAAATCACTAGAGGATAATTTCCATGTTAGAGAATAATCCCCAGGCACACAGTAGGATTAATGTCTAAATATACTGTACATCTTTTGAATTGTATTGTAAAGGACTTATCTTGGCCTTATGGAATTAGTTTTATATGATGTTTTGCTCAATTCAAGAGCATCCTTTTTTTTTTTACCTATTTGGATCTCAGGCTTTGAAAGAACTTGAGAGAAAAATAAAGCTGAGTGGAAAATAGCAGAATTTTGTAGAGAAATATATCACATATGCTTAATGGTTTGAGTGACAGTTAAGGGGCGGGAGGGGAACCATTCTGATGTTTTGCTCATTGGCAGAGAGAATCAGAAATATATTTGAAATGAGTAATATTTAAATAGAAATTCATTACAGTTCTCTCTTTTTGTCCCCTCTGTCCTCTTCCCTCTCTCTCTTTCTGTCTCTCTCTCTTTCTCTCCCTCTCTTTCTTCTCCCCTCCCCCCACTGAAAATCTCCTGCCACAGCGATTGCATTTGCCTCCAGACTTGTCAGACACAGTGAGCCGCACAAGCAAACAGGATCTGGCAGTCTCCGCCAAATTGCTGAGCACAGAATGTAGTGCGATGGCCATGGGCAAGAAGCACCTGGACTTCTAGTGATTTCAACTTAGCAGCTTCACTCCAATTTATATGACACTCTAATTATGACTGTTAATGACTTTCGTAAATATTTTTCTTCATCGTTGTGACCCAGCAGTCCTTCAAGAAAAAAAATGTAACTTGCAAGCTTTGTATCTATCTTTCCATTCTGTTATTTTATGTTCACAGGTGCGGTGTTTTGACAGTAAACAAATGCATTCTGTATTGTGAGAACATTTTAAAAATAAACTGCCCTTTAGAAAAAATGATTTCTATTGTCAAAAACTGGACTTCTGTTATAGGTAAAATTCAAGATAGCGACTAAGTGAAATAATTTTAAATGCTTACTGTTTTTGTAAATCAATATTATATTAAATAAAATAAAGAATTATTTCAGGTAAGCTATTTTGATATCAAAAGGGGTATCTCAAAAAATACTATTCAATAAAATATGACAAATTCTTTTATATAACTGTGCAGATTGTTCTATATCAGTGTTCTTACCTATAACTTAGAGAAGCTGTTTTATGGTAAACATTCACATTAAATAATGAGATTGTCTTATAATATTAAAATGAGTGAATGAAATTTACAAAACACCAAGACTTTTTTAATGAAATTCCAAATTGTAATAATAAACCTAAAGAACTGATGCCAACCTGATGAAATTATGTCAACAGAGTAAAATGCAGTTTGACAGCTACATTGATATTAAAAATCAAAGGGAGTGAAATGGAGCTTGGAGAACAGAGATCAGAGAATGTATAGGGTGCAATAGAAAATAAAACCAAACTTTCATGCTTGTGAGTGTGATTGGTGTGTTTATGTGTTGTACATATGTGCATATTGTTTGTAAGCTGCCCAGGGTTATGATACATAAGATGGGCAATTATATAAATTATATGCAGATATATAATAGACACATGGGCACATACCCTGAAATGGAAATACAAACTATATAGATGTGAAAAAATGTATTTATTGGCAATAAAAACTGTGTATTTATATAGAACTAAGGTACCAAAGGGATTGTTTGGTGAATATCAGGATGCAGGGACCATGCATATTCATTTTAGATGGTGTCCTGTTTTAAGACTATTGGGATCTTATTTTAAATCATTTCTCCATAATTTCCATCATGTTCACTTTGGATAGTTCAGATCATACTTTAGACTATAATTTTATAGATATAAAAGCAATGTGCCTCCTCAAAAAAAAAACCCCATAAAACACTGACTATAATAATGTTAATGTATTTTGATTGAATGGAATTAAAGTGTTGGTTAAACGATTTACTTTATAATGCTGTAAGTAAAATGGTGCGCTTCAACAATTGTTTAATATGAATGTCAATCATTTTTTAAAAATATACTGTACTATAAACACATAGTGCATACAGCTTTTATTCTGAATTAGAATAATTGAATCAATGTCAGTGATTGCTAGAATGTCAAATCTATCCATCATATCTTGTCACTACCAGTTTATTTTTCTGATCATAATTCTGACGCATTGCAGTATTTTGAATTAAATGCAAATACAGCTAGTTCTTTAATTTTTATTTGGGAAGCACATAAGGCCTATATTGCATATGCATCATATGATAAAAAAAATCTTGAAACCAATATAAAAAAATAAAATAGAAATTCATTAGGCACAGGTAGTTAGCACTTCTATCAATGTAGAGAGATATAAACTTAATCTGAATAATATCACACAGATCTGAGTTTGCTTTAATATATGTACACCAAAATTTTGGAAATGATGGCAGATCTGTCAATTTGAAGAAAAACAATGGAAGCTTTATTATACCTTTTAAAGATATGAAAAATAACTTCTGTAATTCTTCTGAAAATGTAACATTCCAATGTCTTAAATTGTACTCAAATGTGTATACTCAGTCTGTATTTTTGTTTTTAAAATAATCCCCCACAATTAAATTTTTATAAGAATAACCCCTTTGACAATTAATGCTATTAAAACTGTGATCCTAATTTTGAGTAATGTAAAGTACCTGGACATGATGGGTTTCCTGATGAATAATACAAAGTATTTTCTGACCTAGCTGTTTCTAAATTTACATTGATTGATTATGTTCCATCAAGTTGTTCGTGACTCCTGGAGGCCACATAGACCAGGGGTCTCCAGGAGCAATTTTAAGACTTGTGGACTTCAGCAACTTTAGCAACTTTAAGACTTGTGGACTTCAACTCCCAGAATTCCTCAGCCAGCTTCAGCAACTGTACACTCACTGCCACTGTGACTAAGACCATCCACCTTGCTTGTTATTCTCTTTTCTTTCCTTCCACCTTTCCCAGCATTGGTCTTATTACTTTTTATATAATAATATTTGATAAGATAACATTTTGTTATTGGTTAGTGAACCTTGCCATCAAATATCATATTTGTTCAATTTAGGCTTATCCCCCTGACCAATATAGATATCAAGATATAACATCTGTTCTAGCAAATAAGAATTCTAACAAAAGCCATTATCTTTAGTGATTAAGAATAATCAGGTTGGGTTTTTAAGTATTGACATGGATCAGACAATATTTTCTTTACAATAAATCAGATTATTTGAATAATGGTGGATAATATCAAGCTGTGATTATATCACTGAATGCCTGAAAAGCCTTTGGCAAAATTTATCGGCAGTATTCTAGCTAATTTAGGATTTTCTGAAGAATTTATATTCTTCAGTATTCAGTTCAGTATTCTAGCTAATTTAGGATTTTCTGAAGAATTTATAATTGATCTGTATTCAAATGTACCTTCTTCATCCAAAGTGAAACTCAGTCATTTGTAATTCATTTTTTCATTGATAAAGGCACTAGACAAGGATGCCCATTTCCCCCTTTTATTTTAAATAGGTGTTTGAAATCATTAGCATGTTGTATAAACAAGATTACAATGTTTAATGATTATAGCATAACTTTTTAGAATGTGAGCTAGTGTTAATATGCTTATATTATTTATATCCGTATTTCATGTCTCCTTTCCAGTTTTGATATATTCGATAATTTTTTTTTAAAAAATAGCAAGGTTCTAAACAGCTCCAATAAACAGCTAAACCAAATAAAGAAGTTGCAACTAAGTATCTGGGATTATATGTGTCTAAACCCAGCAAAGTTACTCTAAGAAAACATAATTTTCCTGTATATGATAGCAATAGCAATAGCACTATATTTATATACCGCCTATCAGGGCTTGCAACCCTCTCTGAGCGGTTTACAATGT
>JANHJO010006719.1:204092-215896 GCA_032468235.1 Pseudoxyrhopus heterurus | reverse complement strand
AGCAAGCATGAAGATGTAAGGTCAGATTACTGTTTTTGACTGACAGAAGAATAATTCAACATGGTCTAATAAATGTATTTTGATTTACTCTTTAAATGTCACTTTGAAGCTCCTGATATTTATCCATTTATTTTTAGGTTCAGAAATTATTTTATGAGCACATTGACTCCCTTCTGAACTCTCACAGATCTGCTCGATTCATACATTGCATCCTCTTTAACCCATCCACTTCAATTCCACCACCTGTGGGAGTAACCTCACTAATCTTCTACTGACATCATTGGCAGGTCTATTGATTGAAAGGGAGCAAATCACAGCCCACTTCTCTGCAAAGTCATAGTGAAGTTTATTTGCTTTTGGCTTCATGTGCTACATGAGCCTAGCTATGATGACTTATATAAACCATAATGTGGATTGAATTCAGTTTTCCACAGAAACCTTGCACTGTTATTGAAGTAATAGATGAGTCTTAATTTTCTTTGCTATAGTTGTATATTTTTTCTAAATCAACCTGTTTGATGAACAGTTCTAGAAGCTATCCATTGTCTTTTCTGCTGGCCAGATAAAGTTATTACCTGAATAAAATTTGAATTTTGTTCTTATGATCAACATGGATTCCATTATTTTTAAAGATATAGGATGTTCTTAATATAGCCTTCAAAGCAAGACCCTACAAAGAAGAACATTTAATGTTGCCTTGACTCATATGATCAGATAATTCTTTTCAATTTAGTAATCTTTGTAACCTATTACAGTATTTCCATAGAATACATATTCACATTCCACCAGGCAAGTATTTTACATAATATAGAAACTTTTCACTTGAACAACTAGAATTTATATTTTTTAAAAATAGGGAATCTATAAACATTTGCTTGGTTCTAGTTTCTAAATAGTTTTAGAAGAAACCTTATCACAGCCAGACTTTATATGCTTAAGAACTCCATATACTCCATCTAATAAGTATATTGGTACAGCTATGGCTCCAAAATCAACCACAATTGTTCCTTGCTTTCCCATTTTTTTTCTATTCAACTTGCCTAAAGATTGAATTCAGAAAGTGAATAACAATTTTGTAAAACTTCAGTTTGTCTCTATGGATTTTCCATTATTTTGTCATGGTCAACATGGCAGCTACTGCTTTTTAATTGTACATTCGTCATTCTTTTTGAAAAGAAAATTGCAACTGCTTGGAGACCATAAACTTATTAAATCATCAAGAACTTCTGAATTTTTGGACAGGGGCAAATTCCCAGAAATGTCAAGCTTAATAAAAAAACACAGGGAGCTTCTAGTTGAAAAATGCAAAAAGAAAAAAAGAAAGATGACAAACAAGGACAAAGATTTATGAAAGTCCCCATGGCTGAAACCTGCTGGAGGGAATGAAGACAGAGCATCAGGAATAAAAGAGAACACAAGAGAAAACAAATTTGCTTGGCAGCTGAGGTCCAGAGAAATCTCAGGGAAGAAGACACAATTTTGAGGACTTAAAGGTCAAACATTCATTTGAACTTGGTATTCTGCCTGGAGACAAGAGAAACATCTAGATTCTAACACTATGAACAGCTGTGCAAAGCTATAAAGTAATACCTCTATTTAATTGAACTATCCCATTGAGGCAGATTGAATCCAATGGCTTCAAAGGGCTTTATTGCTGTTCAAAATGCTTTGCAGAATTGAAGGCTTTTTCTGCACACTCTGATTTTGTTTCAGATGATATGCAATGTTGCAATTTCAGTTCTAAGTATGGAGAAAGCTGAAGAGGAAATAGCAATGTAATGGTACTGACTTGAGTGCTTGGCCAAAAGTTTGATCCTTTCATTAAACGGTCTGTCAGACCAGCTGTGGAGGGCATTAAGATTCCATTGCTTTGGCTTCAGTTACACTACTTTCTCACTTGTCATCTTCTTTCACATAACCTGTTGCAGGCTTTTCCTTTCCTTACATTAATAATGCCATGCTTCTGGGCTTGTCCCGCCAACCATCTAAAGATTTGTCTGACCAATTCTTACTAGTTCAGTATGCATTCTAATGTCAAACCAGAATTAACTTTGGCTCAAGCCTTAATTTGAAGTTCTGTACAATTGGCCAGGAATGAATAGGTAGGTAGGTAGGTAGGTAGGTAGGTGAACACTTTTTTTAAAATATATATATATATTTATTGGTTTTTTCTTTGCATACAATATGTGCTTAAAGAACAGTGTACTGTCTGGGTCAATTCATTTACATCTCAAGCTCCTAATTTCTACCTCTAATGTCCAACCATTGATAAAATAAGTCCCAAGTTCAAAAGTATTCTGTGTCTTCTTTTACTTTTATCTTCATTGTCCATTTCTGCACAGTCCAGTATTTTTTTTAATTACATCTTCTTCTGTAGGTGTTTCCTTGTTTTTACAAAGTTGTGCAAATACAATTCTTGCTGCTGTTAAAACATGTAATATCAAATATACATTCTCTTTGTCATATTTTTCTGGTATTATGCCTAACAAAAATAGATCTGGCTTAAAATTTATATGCTGTCTTAACGTTTTTTCTAACCACATATGCATTTTGGCCCAAAATCTTTTTGCTTTTGGGCACATCCACCACAAGTGGTAGTATGTGCCTCGTTTTTTATTACATTTCCAGGATTTGTTGGACATATTTTTAAATATTTTTGCTAATCTCGCTGGTGGTAAGTGCCACCTATAAAACATTTTATACACATTTTCTTTATATGTGGTTGCCATCGTCAATTTATAATACTGTGTATATGATTTTGAGGAGCACAATGCTATGAAAACTCAGCCTTCTGTGGAAAAGCAATGTATGATTAAGGCATTCCTCAAATATGCAGAAACACCCATAGACACATCATTTACTCATGAAGCCTGGAATTTTAAAAACTCTGTTAAGAAGGTCAGGAATTTTGTAAAAGTAGTATCAATGCCTAGGTGCCTACTAGATGTAAATCCTAATTTTGGTCCTTAAGTCTACTAAAGTTTTCAAATCCTGTGGTGAACATTTTACTTCCTATTTTATGAAACAATTTGTTTGCACTCCTACCTTAAAGACTTGATTTTATAACTAAAAATGGTTACAATGCTTTTTTGCCTTTTGGAAAAGATCTCATAATTGACCATTGACATACAGTTAAATTTCACTTAATGATAAGTAGAGCAGTTCTTTCCAAAATGGAAAGAAGCTGTTGTAATTGTTTGTACCTGTTAGGGCTGCAAATAGATTTCTTTTTCTTTTTCCTTTGTCAGGAAAAAAGAGTTTCAGCACCTTGGCACTTGGAATTGATAGCTTGATAATTGCATGAACATAATGTATAAAACTGGATAGCTTTTGTTATTTAGCCCTGTAATTTCCTAATGGAAGGAGCTCTGATGGATTTTTCAGAAATATACGTCATGATACATTTGTTTGTTTTTCTATCGGGGGGATGTTTTGGAATTGAAGTTTCTTGCATTGGATTATTCAGAGAACTGTCTAAACAGTGGGGTGTGTGTGTGTGTATGTTTGTCTGTTTGTGCACAATTTAACTGCAGAGATAAAGATTTTATGCTGCTAACCTGTTACCTCTCTATTCTCTTATTTAATGAAAACGTTACAGAATTTGTGGTTAATCGCTTACTTCTCTGTGGTGAGAGGGGTAGCAAACAAATTTAATAAACAAATAAAATATAAACAAATAAACTTCAATATCCTTGAAACCAGAGAAAAAGATAAGTTATTAATTTGGTTTCCATCCTGCAAAAGGCATTACCTATCAGACTGAACATAACTAATAACCAACTGGGTTTTTATGCAAGAGTAAAATAAGGTTATGAAATGTGGTGCAACCTGCAACCTTCACATTGTTGAGCGCCTCTGAGCAATCTAGAATTCTTCATAATCACATGATAAAATTCAGTTCACTCCATAATGGATATTCTCAGCTATACTCATAGAAAAGACACAGTAAATAGACCCAGATTTATAGAAAGACAATAATGCTGATTAAAAAAAAGGAACGAGAAAAAGGTGACCAGCAGCAAGGTAGAGGGACTCAATTAGAGTAGTGATGGATGCATTGTTGGGAGATCTGAAGGATCAGGTTGGGAGAGATTGTCCTGGTCCCTAGATGTGAACAGCAAATATGAATAGGTATATATATATATATATGTTTGTGTATGTACATTATTGTGTATGTACAAACCTGAGAGAGCAGGCGTCAACCCTGAAGCTGACATATGGGTAGCCATATTTTATTGTAGTCTTTGTCTATTCTTTTTCTTGACCTTGCCAATTTGATATGTCCTAATAAATAGACTTTGTTGAAATATGGATGCATTGGATTTTTATTCTGGGGACATATTATTGGAACCTTGACAGCAGATTTGAAGTAATAGTTAAGGTGTCAGGTTAGAAACTGGAAGACCATGAGTTCTACTTCCAGAAGTAGAGTCACCCAGAACTAGGTAAAAATCTATCTGGGTGACTTTGGGCCATCAGTCTCTCTCAGTTATATGAAGGAGGCTATAAAATTTATTTCTGAAATTTTGCTAAGAAAACTGCATAGACTTGTGCAGGCAGTTGCCAGGAATCAACACTGACATGAATGAACATACATATTGCACTCACATGTATATACACTTCCCCAACCACACCAGTGTGGTTGAGTACTTGATTAAAAGTGAAGAGACACAGATTCTAGACCTGTTTTAGGCATGGAAACTAGCATAACTTTGGGTCAGGTCCAATGTAAATATGTTTCTCTGGGCTTTACTTTCAGATATGTAATTTTGATATGTGTGTGTTTGTAACACATACACATATACATACATATACATACACATATACATAAATAAAACACAACAATAAACTTTTGTGAGTGTTAATCTGGGTGCTTAAAAATGAATGTATTAAAATTTGTCTGTGGTGAATAAAGTGACATCGTCTAAACATATTTTAATAGAAATCCATGTAACAATGTTTGGGGAGTTCCAAATTAGAAGAAGCAGTTCCTCTTCACACAGAAGGGAATTTTTCTAAGATCTATAGAAGTGTCAGTAATATCAGAGAAACGTTTTTTCTTCTTCTTTGCAGCTATTGTATGCAGAAGATTGCAAAGTTCAAAATTTAATCAGTTGACTGATTGAAACTTGTAACATTGTGCTGAATCACAGCACTCTTATTTTATTTAATATCAGCTCAAGGTGATTTTGACACAGGGTGGCTTTTCCATCAAAAGCAGGTGGAGTTGCATGGAAACCAAAAGGAAACAGTGCTGTAGAACTAAAAACCAACCCGACTGTAATGCATGATAACGGTTCCTTTAGAAAAGTCACAAAACTATTTCAAATGCATTTATCATGGAGAATAATACACAATGAAACAAATGACATGAAGGTGAACGTTGAAATATTACATACCACATTGGAAACAAGATTCTATTCGGTGATTTGAACTTCTGATATATTCTTGGACTATGAATGAGCCCTTTTAATTAATTTACTTTGAGGGGACAATATACAACACTGTCTGTGGAAATGTAATAAAATAAAGAAAAGTGTTGGGTTGATTTGAAAGCTTTTACGGTTTCTTTAAAAGACATTCATGTTTTCTGATCTGCAGAATGAACAGGAAAAATAAACCATAGTAGTTAAGGTTAGAAGCCAGAGACTATAAGCTCTAATCTTTTCTTAGCCATAGAGGCAGACTGTGAGATGTTTGGCCAGTCACTTTCTTTCACTGCAGCCCACTTCATAGGATTGTTCTTGTGGGGTAAATGGGAGGAGGAAGGAATTTTATGTATGTTTTCCACCTTGAGTTATTTATAAAAATAATTTGATAAAAATCAAATAAACAAATATTGCTATTTTATATCCATGTTTATTTGTACAAAACATTTGTAGATTAAAAAGAAAGAAATAAAAAAGAAAGAAATAGAATACTTTATTGTCATTTTGAATGTACACTAATCACCATACATTAAAATGAAATTACATTACGTACCACTCTCAAAGGGTCACCACCTCTAATAAACACATAAACATGATAAGATAAATAAATACAAAATTATGCATACAAATGGTCAAATTAAATACAAATTGTATTTGTATTTTAAAATGCTCAAATTAAGCCTCATAAAATTAAAGTAGGGATCCAGAAATGTGCCTTTGAGATAAAGTACATGTGTCTCAGAAACATCTTTTTTATGTTTGCAGAGCTCCACGGAATTGATCACATTATAACGTTCGGAACGTATTGAAGTACTGGGTGAGTTTTGGAGGCCAAATGAATGACTTAAGGCTTGAAAAAGGCAACTATTCCACCCATGAAAACCTTGACTCTTTTAAACCTGGATCCTGAGACTGCCTATTGACGTCAGACCTCAAGATGTGGGAAGTTGCTGCAAGGTATTTGTGAAATATTCCAAGGTTTCCTCTAAAACCTTGCTGACAGATTTCAGAATAATGTGACAAGAATTTCAGCACCACTCACCACAGTTAGGTTAGCAGGAACATGGTGCAATAATTTCTATGCCATACATGTATGGATACTGATATCAACAGTCAAAATTGGACAGAGCTTGTAAAAACAGCAACCACAATAGAAAAACAGAAATCCCCAATGAAAGTATTGTTTCAATAATCAAAATGTAACATAACAATCAGAATTATTTTCAATTTTGTTGTCATTTTTTATTCTGTCCCATGATCTTAAGCATTCATCCACTGTATCAATGGATTTATTTATCAATTGTTAACTAAAAGAAAAAAAGAATATTCTAGTACAATGAAATATTCATAAATATTAATCCCGTATGTTTCTGTGGGCAGAAAAGCATAGTACTAAGCACCTGGATTTCTATGGCATCCTTCAAAAATTTGACTGACACTCATTGCCTCTGAGAGAAAGAAACCTATGCCTGCAAAATTTGATTTTTCAATTGTCTTTGTTTTATTAAAGTCTCTTTTCTCTCAAATAAATTATATAGCTCATGCTAAGTTTTGTAATGTTAGGTAGACCTTCCATTTTATGAAAAACCATTAAAAGGTGTTGTATCTTAATTATATATTTGGCACAATATGTTAACTAAATATAAACTGATTATTAAAATATTCACTGCAACAATAATGGTTAATCCTCCTGGATACATTTTTAATGTTACACCTGTCTGTAATGTGCAATGAGCGTCTTATCAAATGCAAATTTATGATATTTTGTATTTTTATATGTTTGGCTTTAATTTCTTAGTATTAATGGGATTCAAATGGTATTGAGTTCCATTAATATATGCAATCCTCAAATAATTTCTTTGGCTTTTGTCTTGCTATTTCATTGGGATTTCATTAGATTAAGTACCTTTCATAAGAATAAACTTACTAAATGTGTTATGTACTATAACAGATTATGGATAGAGCTTCCTTTCTGAAAAGTATCCTTAGATATCCAGTAAATGTACAGTATACATAATGCACATAACAAATGGAGAATTCTGTTCTGAATACTGACACTATCAGGGCATGGTAGGAATTTAAAGTGCATTGCTTAGCACTGAACTATTTGTAGGTAATATGCTATTTCTCCTTTGAGAAGATACTTTGGAATTTAGGTAATAAGGATAGTCAGAACATTTTCCTAAAAACTGAAGGCTATAATTTATGAATTATTAGTTATATGAAGATTGTTTAAAAATATATAATTTTACATAAAAGTTTTACCAACTTTCATTATATACTACACATGATAATGGTACAGTATTTGATCATATGCTGAATGTCCTAGATTCAGTCCTTTGGTATCATCTATTAAAAGGATCTAAATTCTTATTTATTTTTCGGAAGAGCAGAATTTTTTTGGTCTTTAGTACCAATGTTTTCTGCCTTAACTTGCCTTGCCTCCACCCTCATAATCCTGTTAGATAGTATGTAAATCTGCTTTTTAATAGCTTTAGACAAATTCCTTGTGTGTCCAATCACACTTGGCCAATAAAGAATTCTATTCTATTCTATTCTATTCTATTCTATTCTATTCTATTCTATTCTATTCTATTCTATTCTATTCTATTCTATTCTTGGGTTAAAGGCAGTTAAAAAAACAAAAACAACACGGATGCATCCTATCGAAGCGACTGTCCTCGAAAGGCTACGACTGACTGCAAAGATGCGCACCCTGAAAGCGGAGGTGGGGTGGGCGGAAGAGGGCAGGTAGAGAGGACCCTATTAATCGCAACTGAGAGGCTGGTTGCCATGGTCCGAAAGAAAGGGTCGGATCTTCGCCACTGTCATTCACAGTGTCTCCGGAATCTTTTCCCACCCTTGGGCGAACTATCCTGGGTCTCGCTCCCCTGGAGTCGCCAGAACTAACCCAACGCAGCGGCTCCAGTTCGCCTCTCTTCTCTCTCGGAAGACCCTTGCTAAGCCCTGCTGGGGCGCCCCAGCTCCCCGCTTCTCTACGCTTTCAGGCTCCAGCAGTGTAAACGAGGGAGAAGCAGGAGTTTCCGGCCAACACCCTCCCCCCACATACACACACACACACAAAGAGAGGTCCCCTGCTCTGACTGAGGATATCCCGATCCTCAAAGCCTCGGGAAGCAAGGCTACAAAACCCGATGTGCACTTTAAGAGAAGGAAAAGCACCTGCTTAATGCTGGCATTCTTAAAGCGAGGTCTTTGAAAAGAGGAAGTCCGCCCAATACAAAGATATTTTCTTACCTCCAGCTTACTTCTTATGCCATCCTGAGCATGGATGAGCAGAGGCCAGCCTCACTAAATACTCCTGGGTTACTTATACATCGACTAAAGAGATGGATGAAATTTAGTCTGAAATTAAATTAGACCTTTTTCTTGGAATTTCAGTTTAGGGCGCATATGCCTTTAGAATCGGAAGGGGCCAGCTAAAGGGTTGGAAAAGAGTTAAACCACAGATGTCAGTAGGACATAACTGCAAAATGTTCCCCTGAGCAGAGAGTACTGCTTCCACCGCCCTATTAAAATCTAAAGTCAGTGGAGCCTGATTCAAATTTGCTCAGACTGTTTGGTCTCACAGTCCAAGAAGTGTATGAGTGAGTGTGTGGGATTCGGTCCCAGCAAATCCTTTCCCCCTTCACCTGAGCGACCAGAATGCTTCTGACTTTCAGGGTGAGAGTTGAACTGGCTGAAATTTGGGTCTGAAAAGACTCTGAAAATCCTTCCGCCTCCCTCATCTAGAGCCTCCCTGGCACCTTCCTGTGCACAACATTCTCTGGCTGGTGTCATCCTAACTAAAGGACAACCCCTCAGCTTCCCCAGCCAGAACTGGCTAGGGTACAGCTAAACCCCAGGGAAGGGTTTGCCAACACGGCTGGCATTAGGTATGATGAAGGGGGTCCTTTTTTTTTTCTATATTCACACAACTCTCCCTGGTCCACGCCTTGGTCCCTCCTCTTCCCATCTGAATGCCTGCTTGTGGCAATTCCAAGCTTCAACCACACCTTCCCATCTTTAAACCGACAGACAGGTAGCAGCTCCAGAGTCCAGAGGCTCTTACAAATAAACCCAATAGGCTCCTTTGACGGGCCACCCCCTCCTCTGGGATTTGGTTTGGCTGCCCCAGGCTGCCCCATTGCAGTCCTGAGAGAACAGCAATGCCCAATGCCTGGATGCTTTAATGCCTAAAGCCGATGCTTTTCAGGACCGTCATAAGACAGTGGAAGCCTTGGAAAAAGCAATGGAAAACTTTGAGCTGGTAGTTCTTTCAAGGCAGATTTATTGCTGGCAGGACATTTTACAGGAATGAGCTTGCCCTGGCTCACGAATGAAGTGAAATGGGAATAGCTGTAGATCTGTCTTGAAAGAGCCACTAGCCTTGAAAGTGTGACAAGAGTCCTTCTTGCTTTTGCTGCAGCACATATTTCACTTCCTGGATCCAACCTGTTCCCACCACCCCTGCCACAATTGTCTACACACAATGCACAAAGCTAATAGATATATATTTTGCTTCCCCCCAAAGGGAATTGAAAGGGTTGAGGTCTAAAGGAGTAGTGGGATGGAGGGGGTCAGAAACACACACACACACACACACACACACACACACACAAAATCGGTATTGGACTCAGTCCTCCACTAGCTTCAGCCACCAATGCAACCCCCCCCCCCAGATGAGGCTTGGGGCCTGGTCTTCCGAGGGTCCCTCCTAGAAAGCTCCCTTCTCTTAAAACTGACATGTCTAATTGGCAAACGGTGCCATATCGTGTCCAGAGGTCTCCTGTGGAACATTTCTACAGCTGTCTCCTTCAACTAGACGCTTATTCATGTCGCCTTAATGAGAAACAAAACGATCTCTAATGAGCAATTACATAGCGACAGAATTGTTCCCATAACAAATTCTTGTGTGTGACAGAAACATCCTTTGTACCAGATATTCTGCATATTGTTATACTGATTTTCTTTCTTTCCTTCTCTCTTGCGTGCTCTCGCTTTCTCGGTCTCTCTTCTGACTTCCTCTCTTCTTTCTCCTTTCCCAGACAGCACAAAGTAGGGTGTTGGCTACTGGACGCTGGAAAAGCTGACCAGAGCCACCCCAAAAGAGGACACACAAAACAAGCAGAGAAGCCCCGATCCTCAAGGGAGTGAACTCAAGCCAAGGGGATGTGAAAACATGCCTCTTCCCCAACCACAAGCAAGCTGGGAATGCCCAGGCATAGCTGGCATCAGAGCCTGCCAGCAGTGATCGACCCCTGAAATTGGAGTCCCCTGAAAAAACATACTCCAGTCTGGGTTTCAAAATGCCAAAGCCTTATCTCAAAGGGACAAGTATAAGCAACCCACAACAGCAGGGCTTTCCTGCTCAGGTTGCCTCTTTGTTCTCTTCCCTTCCCTTCAATACTTATTTTCAATACTCCAGTACTTATTTTCTGGCAAAGAAAAGCAAGATTCGACAAGAGACATGGACCGTAATTCTTCTGTCCACTAGTCAGATCCTGAAAGATGAAGAACTGCAGGGTTTTTTTTTAGCCTGCCCATCATTGGGGATGCTTCTTCCCACTCAGGGCTCCATCATTTGTTAATTGTGCTTCCGAAGCAAGCTGATACAGTGAGGATTTGAGCACAGTCTATCAGCGAGTTAGCATCTGATGCCTTTTAATTGGGAGAAAGGGAGTGTAGGGAGTTTAGTTGTGTAGGGACTGGATTTGAAAACAACCTGGAACCTCTGCTGCTCTTGGGCAGTTTTCTTAGCAAATGTAGGACATCAGTGGTGCTCTCTCTTCCATTTTGTCCTTACGACAACCCTGTGGAGGAGGTTGGACTGAGAGACATGCCTGGCTCAAAAGTCACCCAGGAAGTTTCTGTGGTTGGAGATGGCTTAAGGTCCTTTCCATAGTTAAACCCTTCATCCACTGGCTCTCCTTCTCCAGTGTCTGTCTGGAGGTCTCCCTAGATAAAGGGTGGGATTCAGGGAAGTGGATTGGAAAACCGCTGCTTCTATGAAACGTCCTTTTAAAGGGGGCATTCCCAGGGAGGCAGAGTAGAGAGTGAGAAGGAAGTTGGAAATGGAGGAGGAATGAGTCAGGTGGACCTCTGTGGAGTTGCCCCTTTAGGCTCTGAAGGATCATTTGAGAAATCAGGTTGGTCTGGGAGGAGAAGGGAAGGAGCAGTTGACTGATCTCTCTTCCCTGCTTACCTTGCGCTGGTTGTCCTGGGACAGACGTCCCCGGGTACCACCCGGGCCTGGTGCCCCACGTCCCTGTCTGCCCATTCAGCATTCTTAGCTTGTCATACATTCCATCTGCTCCCATCTGTTGCTTTTCGCTAGCCAGGTTGCGTAGGACTCGGTTGATCGAAGAGACCTGG
>JANHJO010006719.1:81805-93087 GCA_032468235.1 Pseudoxyrhopus heterurus | reverse complement strand
CAACCGTTTCGGGTGAACCGGTCTGAACCGGTAGGAACCCATCCCTGCATTAAGTAGTTTGACTGCTTCATTATCACAAGACATCTTCCAAGCAGTTGCATCTGGCTAGCTACACCTATGGCATAGGAATAGCAGAGCTATTAAAGTCGTTCTGTGGCTGATTGCTGCTTCTCTTTGCAATTAACTCCAAATTATTTGCTTCCTAGCACAGGACTGTAGAACATAGGTTCCAGATGTATCTAGATATTTCTAAAGAGTAGAAAGGGAGCTGCAAGGTATCACCAAACTTTTGTAATGTTGACTCTATTGGTATTTTTTTTTTTGTTAAATGATTTGATGTTTGACAGTATTTAGTAAATCATATTAGTTGCCTGTATTGGAAATTTTGTTTAAAAAGGAAAAGTAATTGCTACATAGTCACATTGCAATCTATAGGCTCTAGGGCATGGGTGTCAAACTCATCACGTCATGTTGCCATCATGTGACGTTTCACGATGTTTTTCCCATTCGTGGAGCTGGGGTGGGTGTGGCCTGCACATGACACATCCGGCCTGTGGGCCGCCAGTTTGACACCCCTGCTCTAGGGTTACATATAAGTATATTCTTCTTTGAAATAACTTAAGCAAAACTTTGCTTGTTTAAGGAATTAGTGCAATGGTTGAATAATTTACACATTCTCTTGTATATCCTTTTTTTAGGAATAGACACTGATCTATCCAGCTCTCAGCTAAACAATCTTGTTCCATATTTCTTGACATACAGCGTTTAGCACTTTAGTTACCTCTTCTCCTACATCTTTAAGCAATTTATTTCTATTTCATCTATGCCAGGTGCCTTGCAATTTGACAGCTGGCCTGTTATCTCTCAGATCTCATTTTCTAGAAGAATCAGTTTCCTAATATATGCATTACTTTTCTACAAATTTACTTAATTATTTATTTATTTCAATTTCTATAGCCACCCATCTCAGCAAATGACTCCGTAGCTCACAATTCAAAAATATATTACAATTAAAATCATAAAAACATTTTAAAATAATAAAAACCCTTAAAACAGTAAAACATTAGAACATCTAATTTGAGTATATTCTGTCATTGTATCATTTTATTTGTAGATGTTTTCACAATAGACTTTCTACTTTCCTTCAATCTTCTTTTATCCTATCACACACAATAGCTTGTTCTGAAAACTACTTGGATACTTTTTCTTTTAAAATGTCCCATAACAAATTCAGAGAGTTTTTTTTTTCATAAATCAAATATTCTGGATCTTATCCTTAACACAGATTTTATATTTTAACTTTATATCTTCCAGAATAAATCTTCCTGATATATTGGATATTAAACTTTTGTGGCCTTTTTCATGAGCTACAGTACACATGGCAGTGTCTTAGCTGAATAGATCGCATTTTTCTGTGTTTTGATTTACATTATGCAATTGGTTTGATTTCTGGCAATATCCAGGTGTAGAGTTTGTGTTCCTCTTGCCTGAGGCAGTTGTTGGCAATGGATAGAAAGGTACAAAATATTCAATGCATGGAATGCCCATGCACAGGACAGGCAGTATCAAGTGACTCATGCCTAGATTAAAATATGTGTGCTTGGTCTAGGCATTGATCTGGAATCGACAAATTCTGGACAGAGAGATGCTCCAAAGTGGAAGACAGCAGGGAAAAATGCAAAACTATTGGGAGTGATAAGAGGCTACAGCACTAAACAGAGGTACATGAAAAAAAAAAAGATCAAGCATGGTGACAGCTATGGGTTTGCCTTCAGATCAGCACTCAGAGCAATCAGAAGTCTTGCTTAATTATAGTTCAGTTGAACAACATCCTACTTGAATGGCTCAACTGAACTTCCGACTTACTAAGTTTGCTTCATGAATGAAATGAAACATATTTTCCAGTTTAGGCATATCCTTAGAAGTCTCTTTACAAAGTTCTCTTAACTAGCTCTTGCTTATTCCATTTACCCAACTGAAATCCTCCTGCATTTTAACTTCCACCAATTTTCCAATTGTTTGATAGTTGCACTTTGACCTTTTTAGGTTTTGCATTTAATGCTACTTGAAATTTGGCATAACATTCCTCAGGATTTTCCATCATTGGATCTTTAGAACATGCATTCTTTTTTACAATATTGATGTTAGCCACCTACTAAGAGATACCTACTAATGCTAATAGATGCAATCTGTTTACTGGTGTACTGGATTTCAGCCAACTGCATATTCAGCAATGTTCATTTTGGAAGGACTCACTGGAGAAGAGCCTAATGCTGGGAGCGATTGAGGGCAAAAGAAGAAGGGACGGCAGAGAATGAGGTGGCTGGATGGAGTCACTGAAGCAGTCAGTGCGAGGAGCTTAAATGGACTCCGGGCAGGGGTGGGTTTCAACCGGTGTAACAACCGGTTCAATCGGTCAGTTTGTTTTACAAAAACTGACCAAACCGGTTTGCTGGACCTGCCCGACCTTAACAACCAGTTTGGGCGAACGGATCTGAACCGGTAGAAACCCAGCCCTGACTCTGGGGGATGGTAGAGGACAGGAAGGCCTGGAGGAACGTTGTCCATGGGGTCGCGATGGGTTGGCCACGACTTCACAACTAATAACAACAACAATTATTCCATTCCTTCATATGGTATCATACCTCAAATACCTTTAAACCAATAATCATCTGACTTCAGCTACTGTTATCTCCATTGTGGTTTACCTTAACTTCACTATCTTTTTTCAACTTTACTACAAAGATCACCTCACCTGCTCTTCATAGCATTCTTTTCTGAGTTATTCTACCTGTGTAAAAAAAAACCCAAAGTGATTTTGCTGACTTGGGAATGATGGAACTTCATTTTGAGAAATATAAACTTCCACATGAGATTCAATTATCAAAAGATAGGAGATCAAGGGCTTTACCATTTTAGGCTGAGAAAATTGAAAGACTGACAGAGAAGCCCTTCTTTCAATATCATTCTTCACTGTATTGGCTTTTCAAGAGCTGAATATGTAAAAGTGATTGCAGTTTTTCATCATTTTTGTAAAATCTTCCCTTTCATGACATTAGCAGGTTAACACAACGTATGTGTGTGTTGTGCGTGCATCTGTGTGTGCATCTGTGTGTGTGTGTGTGTCCAGAGGTGTTACTTTCAGCCTTCCAAACAGCTAAATGTTGTACAGCGTAGAAGATGCAGAACATATAGTAATATTTAATTTGGGTTAATCGTCAGAATCAAACTTAAAAATTTTTTTTGAAGTGGACTGGAGAAGACACAGCCTGAAGGTTGGGATGTCAACTGCATAGTCATTACAAGGGGGTATGGGGGAGGTTGCAAGCAAAATCTACAATAATATGCATGCTTTGATAGTTCAGACCTATTAAAATGAAGTGACAAATTTATCAGCAGAGAAATGACACAGGCCATCTGAATTTAGAGAAGAGTTGGAACAGGAATCTAAAGCTAATACTACCTGGGATTAGCATTCTTGTATTGCAAATTATGAGCATATATCCACAAGTACCAGAGGAAAAATATACACATGCATGTGTGCATGCACACATACCCAATTGCTATTAAATCTAGTGATACTGCACACATAAAATTGCAGTACAAGAAGCAATTAAAAGCGATAGTATGAAGTAATTTTTGCCACCCAACTCATCTCAAAATCCATTTTCCACCATTCCCTGTGTATTTAATTGTCAATATTCTCCAAAGGTCCTTTGGACCAATGTAATTTAAGATTGTGGATGTCTAACTGAGGGAGAGTTTGTATGTAATTATAACACACTATCAAATTTTATTTTGAAATAAAACATTCCTCTGTAAAAAATAGACAGTTATAGGGATACATTAAAAAAGTAATCATTCAGTTATAACCTTTTGAAAACATAATACTTAAAATACTTAGATTCATCCCAGATTGATAAAAATTTGTTCCATGACAACAGGTCAAAGCTCAGGAAACCAACTCTGTCCCAATTTATGTAAGTTAGTTCATTTTATTGATGGGAAATAATAAGCAAAATAATAAGATTAACTTATCTGAGACATTAAAATTTTGTCAAGAGAATGCAAAATAAAGTTAGGAGAAAAACTGTGGCAGAGGGATATAGTTGTCAATGATTTTCTTATTTACAATTATTACAAATGTTTAAAGAAAACCAAAACATTTATGGCTTTTAACATTGTACAACTGAGTTTGAAATAGAATTGGGTACAAATGATGAACATGTAACTGCTGAAATGTATAACTTTTATTGAAATTTGAAACAGGAAATAGTTAGATACCAGCCATACAAAGTTAAATTGGTGCTCCATGTAGCTTAGAATTATCTAAGCCAGGGGTGTCAAACTACATCGTCATGGTGGCATCACATGACATATCTGGACTTTTTTGCCCTTCTAAATTGGGCATGGGCATGGCCAGCATGTCACGCATACTGCTCATGGGCTGGGAGTTTGACATCTAGCCTGGCCAGATCTGATACTGGGGATGTAATAGTAATAGAAATGATAAGAAATGATAAACCCTGTCTGAACAAAATAGAGAGGGAGGACATCAACAACCACACCTGAGCTTTAACAGATTAGTCTACAAGGCTTTAGGTGAGCATTAATCACCAGTGCCATTATGACCAAAACTGCAGTATTATGACCATAAAAAGTAGAACATGTTCCTCAAAGTTTGACCAAAAGGCCTAAACAAGAAACGTATCCTACTTTCTATATACTTCCATTCCCTAGGTTATGTTTCCACACACCTTTTTCAAATTAATGGCTGTTACACTAGTTTAAGTAAATATTGAAATACGAAGGAAGTTAAAAGAACCTGACTATGCTTAGCTTAGAAGAATGGCCGGGATTAATTTCTCAATGGTTTTAAAAGACTGAACAAAGGAGATTAGTGACCTAAACCTTTTCTATGAAGGGTAGGAGAAGACATAATTATTTTAAAACCCAAAACTACATTTTCATTAATCATATTAATAAAGGGACAAAAAAACCCTGCTTGGGATAGTAACATATTTTTCTTCCCATTAAGATTTCAATAGGCAAATCTATTGGGATGATTTATAGGATTGTTTCTAGTATTGACTCAGACCTCATATGAGATAACCTACAACTTTTTCTCATTCATTGCCATGTTTATAGAGCAAGCTACTTGAGTTTGGGTTAAGTTCAGAGTAATGTTTAAACTCAGCCACAACAGGTTTGAAGCCATAGCTTAACTTTTATCATTATGTGGCAACCATATTTCATCCTATGATACAAAGGTTATCATAAGCAATACTCACAAATGAGCAAATGTTTAGGTTTTAGATTGGTATGAATCAACTTTCATTTAACATGGGAATTCTAAAATACTAGTTTTGGACTTGCTAGTGAATAGAAGGACTTCTGGGACTGCTCCAAATGCTGGCACATGATTCACAACAGCTGTTTAAACACTGAATATTATATCAAACAACATTCTTCCATTAGGTCCTTCTAATAAACATTTTCACAGAATAACAGAGTTGGAAGGGACCTTGGAGGTCTTCTAGTCCAATCCCCTGCTCAAGCAGGAAACCTTATATCATTTCAGACAAATGGTTGTCCATTCTCATCTTATTTTAGATCATTGCTTTTCTTTCCACTTCGACACTTGCAAGCTTGCTGAAGCTGCAGTCCTATATTTTCTTACTCAGAAGTAAACTTTACTGAACTCATAGCATTTTTAGAGAGACACATTTGGAAATCTCAGAATGCCAACATTTGTATTAGGTTTTGCATAATACAGAAATTAAGGGTACTTGACACAATTTCCATCGTGGTGATTTTTCTGGGTTCTCAAATATTATAGTTTGTAGGAAAAAAAATGGATTCACTCTTAGTTCTGCTCTTTCTTCTATTAGTTGTAGCTGAATCACTGGTAGAAGGACATGCTGAATAAAATACATGCCATAGCTGTACTTGGCCTTGTCAGAGAGCCAATTTGCTTTATGCTGGTCTGTTCAACAGTGTTTCCTGGTCATAGTCCATCTGTTTCAAGTTCACAAAGTGCTGAAGAATACAAATATCTCTTCTCATTGTAGGCACCCTACTTCAATTACGTTTTGATTATGAAAGAGAAACTCTTTCATAATCAACAGAGAAATGCTGATAATATATCTCCTTTAAATTTGTCAACAAAATAGATAGTGACCTTGGAATTCATTTGTAATACTTGGAGTCTTGTCCATTCAAAAGCTTGCACTTATGATGCTGCTCTGCATACCATCAAAAACAATGTGGAGGGAATGACATAAAGAATGTTAGGTTACAAGACGGATTACCTAAAAAACCACCCACAATAAAGTTTAGGATAGCCCAACGGTCTTATAAGTGACACAGATTGTCTGTTTAATTTGCCAGGAAATAGACTGCTTTCAGTTCTGATTTCAATTTATCAGGATTACATATGAAAATTAATGTCATTAAAAAAGAGTATCATATATCTCTCCACTATCACCATCACCAGAAGTGAAATGCTGCACTTTGTAAGGTCAATTTATGACAGTAAATATTAGAAGAGTTTAGTGGTTGCCCAGAGCTGATTTAATAGGAACAGACTAAAGCTGAAAAAGTGGATGAGAGATACAGCTCCAAGGTATTTGCTTAGGCAACATACAGGTCCTAGGATTAAACTAACTGTCCTCCTGATGTCATCACTACTTTTTTTTTCATTATATTCTTGATTTAAAATATATTAATGGCCAATTTAGCTATGGTTAAAAGGAATGAAAGCCTGTTTGCCTGTACTGGTAATTCCGGGTATCTACAACAAATTTAAATTTTGGGATTGAAAGATAGCATAATTCAAAATTGCAATCCAAAATATGAAACATATCAAAATCTCATTGAGATGAATAGGAATTCAGTGCTTAAGTGTATTTTTACATGGAATATAGTTAAACCTGATTTACATATTAACATCAAATACATAAAAGTTTTACTTAAGCTTTCCTGATTTCCTGATTACATCATTATACTTACATCATTATTTTACACCATTACAATTATACCATTATTTTACACTTGTTAAGGAGTCATCCATTTCTCATCAACTGGACTTCTTTTGTGACTTTGCCTAGATTTATTTATTATCGTATGGTTTACAGTACATGGATAACGGTAATAAAAATATAGAATATGAAAGGATCACACAATACTATGGTATATGTATGATGGAAATATGTAGTCAATTTTATAAGATATAAGGAATTCAAGAAGTTATATATACAGTATATATGAACCAAAGTATTTCAAAATGTAGCCTATAATTATAGGCCACATTTTGAAATACTTTGGTTCATGAGAATGGAATAAGTATTCTATATATTAATATCTAGACCATTTATCCAATTAAATGCAGTATTGGTTAACTGGAGAGAATCCTTCTATTTGCCCAGATATCTTATGTGGATATAAGGCAGACCTCATTCCCTAATGACTAAAGGCTGGTACTGCATTTCTTTCAATACCAGGTCAAGGCAATTTGTATATCCCTGAATATTGGTTTTACTGCTTGAACAGATGTTGGAATGTTTCCAATTGTATTATGTTGTTTGGGAATTTAGTGCTGTTTTACTCTTGTGCTGATATCTGAAAAGTTTAGGTATAATCAGAATCTATGTCTGGATGGAAAAAAAATGGTTTAGGCCCTTGTACACCAGCAAAAACTGAACTTTTTTGCATAATAGAAAAGCATATTAAAATGAGATTGGCTCAAAATTCTAAAATCAATCATGGCCAGTTCATAGGAGTGCTACTAATGAATCTAGCCTTGGGAAGCCATGGACATGCGAACTATAATATATGAGAGTATATTTCCAGGCAATATTTAAGACAATGATATTTTTTGTTATGGAAAATAATCCTTGAATTACTTTTCCAGTTAAGGTAGGGTTATTTGGCACAAAGACTTTAAGGGAATTGTCATTTCAATAACAATAGTGATTATTCTAACTTGTTTTCTTACAATTTTGTTTTCCTCAAATGTGTTAAAACTATAACTCCTAGGACACCCAAATTGGATTTAATTGGCAGCATTGATGGAAATTGTATGACACTCTGCCAACAATGATGGAGAGATATTATGGAGAGAGAGAAGTTCCCTGAGGATGAGCTCCAGCACAAGTCCGAAAGGTTGGAAGACTAAACCTCCGGTCCCAGTGCCCGACTCAGATTGGATCCTGCAGCATTATCCTGAGACACTTATATTTGCCTTCATTCGTCTGCCAACAATACACATGAATTCAACAGGTTGACAGTAGTGCTACAAATCTGTAGCTTTTATATGTTGAATGCTTCATTGTAGGCCTTGGAATTTACTGTTTAGCAAATGTTTATAGGGAACGTATTCATATTTGTCTAATTATTTATATCTGACAGCTTGGGATGGAGTTTTCTGTCAATTAAATGCAGCATAAACAAGCGCAGCAGAAAATCAACTGAAGTGATTAAGTAGTCAATATAGTGGTCAGGTTTTCTGAAACGTGCAGAAATAATATAACTTCTTTTGTTTCGATGAATCTGAATTTGCTGCTCAATGACTTTAATCTGACAAAGAATTCAGTCTAGCAATGACTGCCATTCTGTGCTAGAATCTTGGCAAGACTTAAAACCTAAGAAAGGCATAATAAGATATACAGTATCAATATATTATGGGTATATTGTGTGTCTCACTGTATAAATCTTAGGATTGTTCAATATCAGACATTATTAAAGTATCCCTGAATAACATAATAACAGAGTTGGAAGGGACCTTGGAGGTCTACTAGTCCAACTCCCTGCTCAAGCAGGAGACCCTGTACCATTTCAGACAAATGGTTGTCCAGTCTCTTCTTAAAAACGTCTGGTGATGGAATACCCACAACTTCTGAAGGCAAACCATTTCATTGGCTAATTGTTCTGTCAGAAAATTTCTCCTTACTTCTAGGTTGGTTTTCTCCTTGATTAGTTTCCACCTATTGCTTCTTGTTCTGCCTTCAGGTACTTTGGAGAATAGGTGACCCCTTCTTCTTTGTGGCAGCCCCTTAGATATTGGAACACTGCCATTATATCATATCTAACTTTTCATTAAATTAGACATACCTAATTCCCACAACCATTCTTCATATGTCCTCCAGTCCCCTAATCACCTTTGTTGCCCGTCTCTGCACTCTTTCTAGAGCCTCAACATCTTTTTTATACAGTGGCAACCAAAACTGGATGCAATATTCCAAGTATGGTCTTACCAAGGCATTGCAAAGTGGTACTAACACTTCATTGATCTTGATTCTATCCATGTTAATGAAAGTGAAAGTGTTGCTATAGCACAAATACCCAGTAATTGCTTCCTTGTCAATGCAATTTACCCCTGCCTCTGTTCGCAGGTATTCCGAGAGGCTCTATATCTAACAATGTCTTATTCTGAGGAGTTTTTCATCCACCTCCTGATAACACATATTTCATTTTGAAGAGTCCTTCACTCTGAAGAGGAGCAGGTTCAGAAAGAGGAACAGAATGACAGAGTATCAAGCACTAGATCTTGACAACATTAATTGGGGAAATTGGGGAATTGTGTACTATCTATAAAACATTTTATATCATAAATACCTATGGAGCTACAAGGGCTAGGCCAATTCCTTCCAATACTGATATTCAATTATTCAGGAATTTTATCCACTCTGTTATCTATGATAGGCAACATGCTTTGTGAGACAATTTAAAATTTGGGAGAGGAAGCATCTCTGCTTTTTAAATTCTGTTAAAAACTGAATTTAACTCTAGATCTTTATCCACTCCATATGACTTTACTGACAATTTCTTGCCATTCTTGTATACTTTTCTCTGAGATTGACATATTGATGACATTTGAAACAAGTAATTTATCTTGGGTAATACATTCATTTTGATAATTGGAATTGGAACTTTACATTTCTTTACCTTTCAAGATTTCTTTTGATTTTTTTACCATAATTTAGCATAGTTGTTTCGATATATTTCTTGATTATTACCTGTCAGATGCAAACCATTATGTTTCACTGAGTGGGTTATCTGACAGGCAGATTCTTCCCACAAAAGATTTACTTCTCCTTGTGTTAAGTACCTTGCAATTATTTTTGTTGTTTAACATTGATTTTATATCTGGAGAATTCTCCAAAGCTGTGAATTGTTTTCATCAACTGTTTTATTGCTCTTTGTGGTTCTGTGATAGTTAATATTATATTGTCTGCATAATATCCAAGCTTATATTCCTCTCTACAGATTTTAAGACCTGGTATTTGTTTATCACCTTTTCTGCCAATACTTCTAAAACGGTGAAGAATAATTGGAGAGAAAGTGGATATCTTTGCCTCTTGCCTTTGCTTATTTGAAAGTCTGTGGAGGGTGTTCCATTAGTCATAATCTTTGATATTTGTCACTGGAATATATCTTAACTCAGGCTTTGAATTCTTCTCTAGGCTTCATTTTATTCAATATGGGTAGCAAAAATGGCCACTGCAAGTTGTCAAAGGCATTTTCCACATCCAGAAAAATTAGTGCAGCTTTCTCACCATTTTTTGTTGATAGGTTCTATGATACTGATTACAGGAAAGTTATTATCCTTAATGTTCCTCTTCAGATTTTATAATCTATATTTGGCAGAAGATTGGTATATATGAGAGTGGTTTCTCTGTATCATTCCCTTCTACATGTATGCCAGTTTCTATGTTGATGGTACAGGTAGTCCTCAACTTGCAAAAGTTCGTTTAGTGACCATTTGAAGTTATAATGGCACTGAAAAAAGTGATTGATGACCATTTTTCACACTCAGGACCATTGCAGTATCCCCATGATCATGTGATCAAAATTCAGATGCTGAGTAAATGACTCGTATTTATGATGGTTGCAGTGTCCGGGGATCATGTGATCACTTTTTGCAACTTTCTGACAAGCAATGGGGAATCCGGATTCACTTAACACTCAAGTTAGTGTTATTAACTTAATAACTGCAGTGATTCCCTTAATCAATGTGGCAAGAAAGGTCATAAAATGGGGCAAAATTCATTTTACAAATGTCTCACTTAGCAACAGCTCAATTGTGACTGTAAGTCGAGGACTACCTGTATTGCCATTGTTTTAATTTCATTCGATGTGTTTGTCAATGGTTCCTCCTCAAATTCTTGGTAATATTGACTACTAGCTGATAACCCGGCTTTGCCCGGGTATTTATGCTTTGCTGCGACATGGTGGAAGCAGGGAATCCTGGAGCCTACAATTCCCAGTGTACTTTGCCCGAT
>JANHJO010006719.1:71088-81705 GCA_032468235.1 Pseudoxyrhopus heterurus | reverse complement strand
GGGGGTGTCCCCTTTGGCACCAATTTTGGGGGTGAAAGAAGCCCCAATGTGGTTTGTGACCCCCACAAGGAACCTCTTTGGAGTGTAAAGAACGTGTATGGAAAGTTTGGGCATGATTGGTGCAGGGGTGGAGGAACCTATTCGGGACATACCCACAACCATACACACCCACGCTCTGTTTTATAGATATAGATTAGCCCATCGGAACTTGTTGCTTTTCATTTTTTATTTGTTTTATTGCCTTTTTAGTTTCTTGAACAGTTTTAAGGGTGTTTAGTATTTGTCTATGTTCGTCATGAAATTCTTTGATGACTAACTTTTTAATATATTAATTCATAGCAGCTTTACTGATGTTAGCCTCATAATTCTTTTTAAAAACTGCCAGTTCTATTCTTTATGTTGATCCCTTTCTTTTAAATGATTTTGTCTATGTTTCTTTTACTTTTTCTTATATCTTTTCTGGTTTATTTGCATGTTCAAAGTTTTTCTGCTTGACAAATTTTATTTTCTTCTGTAATTCTTCTATTTCTAACAAATTTAATTGTGTCTAGTTTCTTACAATTCTTTCAAGGGTTGTCTGTTTGGGCTAGTTTTATGCTTTTGTTCCAGTTCTCTTATTTTAGCATATAATTAATTAGGAGGCCCATTCCATATTTTTAGCAACCTATATTGATAAATAAATGTTACTGTGTATTTGTGAATAAATATAAATAAATGTACAGACATGCTTAGATAAATGTATAAATATTAATTTAATTCATGACATTGGCAAAGATTTGATTAACTGTATGAACATAGACTTCCGTGGGGGGGGTATTGGTCCAGTGTCAAAATGTGCATAATAAGGTCATGGTACTAAAAGTATGATTTATGTCCTTGCATCATGCATATGGATGAGAGTAATAAGAGCAAAGTTTGCATTGCAATATCACCTCATATGTCCTCATTTTGACACAATCTGTTTGCTGTGAGTGCCTATATAGGTGATGACATGATGTTACTACATGATTCCTGATTATGAGAGATTGTCTCAATAATAAAAATGTTTAAATGGCAAAGAAGCCTTTGAAGCAATTGGTATATACTGTAGTTCTCATAAAAGATAAATAAAAAAGCTTATGCAAAGTTGCATCCCTTTTCATTTCAACATATTTGTAAATAAAAATTAAATGTAGCCCTAATATCCTTAAGGTTGAGTTTAAGCAAAAAGTAGTATATTTGAAGATATTATTTAATGCTTTGCCTTTTAATATCTTAAGATGTTAACGTTCCTGATAGTAATCACATTTTTTTCCTGCAACATGGTAGAGAAAATGTTTGTAGTTGCCCCCTGCCCTCATTAAGTGACACTCTTTATGAAAAATGTCTGTGTTTTGAAGCAAATCTCCACCTTGGCAAATACCCATAGTAATTGTTCTGTCTAGCTAATTTCCAATAATGCACAACGATGTCTACATCTTCTCTGATTGTGAGGAATTGGTAATCAGGTCAAGCACCATTGGCTATGAGAATAGTGAACTGTAGAAAATGGTTTCATTGCTGAGTAACAATGCTGTAGGCGGCTCAAGGTAAATAACATGTTCATTACTTGGGATTTCATTCTTCATATGTACAGAAAAATTGATACATACTCACAGAGCAAGCCTTGGAGCTTTTAACCATTAATGAATGCACTCTGATCAGTATTCAATCTATTATCATAAAAGGCCTCCCAAAATGAAATTCAGCATGGAAATAGAAAGGGCTAATTTATAATGTTGAAGGTCCATTGCTACTACAACTCACTTAAATAGCTAGAAGGTTTCAGAGAAATAGTTGTTTCTGTCTAGAGTAGCCATTTCACAGACAGCTTTATTATTATTAGGTACAGTTATGAAAAACAAAATGGTTAGATCCTGAAATCCTAAGTCACACAATTAACATTTGCTGTCTAAATTGCTACTGAAGTATACAAGATTTGTGTACTTTTTAAAAGTTTGTGGTGGAAAAAGAAAAGATTGTATAGAAATATGTTCATCATTTGCATATGCAATACAGTATATGAATAGGGCAGAAAAAGAAATGGTTTTATCTCGATGTTTTTTTAAACAAAGGAATTAGAAAATTTAATACAGATTCTTTTGAAAATTATGTAATGTAATCCTTCCTTGGGAACGTGACTCTTTTCTTTGTTTCCAGATGGCAAGAATGGAAAGATAACATGTTATTCCATAAAGATCCTGCAAAATGTCTTTATGGAATAATATGTTATCTTTTGGTTGTTCCACTAAATTACTTTCAATGCATTTTAAAGGCAACCAAGTCAACACTGGAACATGAGTAAAATGAGAATATTGAACATTAGAATATTGAGAAGGTGTAGCATGTACACTTGAAATTGCTACCTCAAGAAATTTGCCTATTCACAAAACGGTTATGATGGTTTGCATAGCTTGTCATGAAACATCCATTTGCCAGAAGAAAACCTGGTTCCTTATATTGTTTTTTAGTTTTCCAATTGAAACTTTCTGAAGCCTAGAGGCATTGATTTAAATAAAATTGATTTTAGACTATGTTGTTTTGCAGTACAGTGGCTTCCCATTTTTTAATTTTTTTTAAAAAAATAATTTTTTAAAAGATTCTTTAAATTGAAGAATCTTTTAGAAATGGGGCAGAAGCTTGGTAGGCATGAAGAGCCATGTGTAGGAGCCTATCACTGTTTATTTATCTATTTAAAATTAAATTTATATGGCCACCCAAGTTGCATACAGTGACTCCAGGTGGCTTACAGCATTAAAATTCCACAATATAAAACCTCATTACCACCATCTCCAACCCCCACTCTAGTAGAGGCAATAGATACAATGACATTTATTTATTAAAGAAGGTTGAATAAAGTTTCCTGGCCCTGATTTACATTATTCTAGATATCTGGCTAGTACAGCCTGCAATCTCTCAGGCAACCATGGGTAAGGAGAAGATACTTTTTCTGAAAATCTGTGGCTCAATATCTGAGCAGGTTGACACAGGAAAATACCTGCAATATTGTTTTTTTTAAAAAACTTCCTCAATCCACCTCCAAAAATTGAAAAGGAGTGTGATGGGCAATCCTCTTCCATGTAAAGGTATAATTGGAAATGGAAACACTCCAATTGTCAGAATAAATCTGTCTTGCTGCATCCACAGAGTGGAAGACCTTAAGACCTTCTCTGCCCAAATCCTGCCTTACAACACCACTCTACATTGAATCTACATAGAATTGTATTCCATCCGTGTAAGAATGCTTTTGGATTCAAAGTTCTTGCACATCTTTCTTTAATGTCCTTCTGGGATCCTCTTTACTTTTCTTGCATTCTCTCTATAAGTTAAATACTAAATTTCTAATGTTGTTATTATAAAGGTTTCTGTATTCAGAAAGGCTCGGAAGAAGGCTCGGAAGAAAGGGAGATAAAATATCAAGAACTGTATCTATTTATATTCTGTAATTTAAACAAGGGCAATGTAGTATTTTGTTGACAAAATGCAATTGTGAAGAGGAGAGCATTGCCACATTGATATTATGACTCCAAATTCATTTCGTGAGCTATGCGTTGTGTTGCTTACCAATAAATAGATCCATTTTCAAAATATTTGGAGCAGAAATCTCAAAATTTGTAAACACATAGACACACATACAAATATCAGGGCTACAGCCAGAGGTACCAAAGCCTTGTAAATTTTGTCTACAATCTGATGATACAAAGGAAAGAGAAATGAGAGCTCATAATGACATCCTATTTGTGTCTGTCCAGAAGCAAGGCCTATTGAATTTTACTCCATGTTTAGGGTTTCCAGTCTAGAATACTTTGAAGAAACAATTTACAGTATTCCTAAGCAAGTGGATATAGGAAAATTACATAGTCTTTGTGTCTTTCATAAATCATTTCCAATTCCCACAAAATCATGCTTTGGGTATTTACCAATGTCAATTTGTTCAATTACATTTGGACTATACAGTATATACTTAGAGGACTTGAATAAATTGTAGTTTAGGTTCTGGAATATAGGTCCTTATACCATAAAACTCATTTCTCTGTTTTATAAACATCAGTCATCAAATCTATTTTGTTATAATGTTACAAATGTTTGTTGACCAAATTAGAAAACATGATTTGTAGTTTTTTTAAAATCTACTGAGAAGCAAGTTTACCTAATGTTAAACTGCATGCAATTTATATCTAAAAGTAAATTGTCTAAAAAAATGGCCAATTAAAAACAGAGGAATTTTTTTGTGAGGAATTGCTTTTAAAATCTTGGCTTATCTATGAGAGAAGTACACTGCCATCTGTTGGAAAAATTCTGCAAATTCATTAAACTGTAAAAATAATTATATTGCAAAGACTGAATCAGAAATGAATAAGTAAGTGGATTTCTTGCTGGGTTTGGGAAATTACACTTTTCTTCGAAATAAAATTTCACTATTCATTGAGTAAATCTAACAAAAATACCATCTCACAGATATAGACATAGTTTGCTTTCAGGTATATATTAAGGTTTAGATTTGAGAGACTTTTAAATTGAAAAAGAAGTATGCAGCGAGGAGACTCACAATGAAAATCACAAGACCAACAGTAGTACAAGTGAATGCAAATAATCAGCAGAAATATGGGACTGCAGTATATTTCCTACTATGTTTACAATGGGTGTAATTAGACATTATTCATCATATTGCTTTTAGAATTTTTCAATTATCAATTTTAATTATGGATGGACTACACTGGGGCCTGCAATAAAAATCACTTGTCTGAATCATTTTGTGTTTATTTTCTACCTATTTTTTATGGTAAAGAAATGATTTAGTCATTGCAACTTTTCTATGCTCAGATAATGTTTACTCAAGCATTCTATTCACTCTTAGGTATCACAGTCCATAATGGCTGGCACAGCAGTTGAATCTTTATTTTTACAGTTTTCTAATGTTGGCACACAGAAGAAATGAATAGATAAATAAGCAATTGTCCTTTAATACTATTTAAGATTTCATGAAAAAAATACTCTTTTTACATTTTAATAGGTGCCTTCAGAGAAAAGGAAAAATTATTAACTAAGAAAATATATATATTTCTTCTGCTGTGAACTTTTCTCTCTGAATTTTGTTTTAGTGGGGGATAAACTATGATTATTAAAAATACATTTTAAGAAAAAAATCAGTGACAACAATCCTTAATTACCCTTAATAGTGTGGATGAATAATTGGAGAAGCAGATCTTTCCCTTTGAAAATAGGGTTCATGCTAGCAAAAGATATTCAAAAAAGTCATTCTGCATTGTTTGTCATATGGACACACCTTTGAAGGTTGAAAAAAAAAAAGTCTTCTCCATCTAGTTTTTCACTCACTTCCCTGTACCATTCCATCCATACTCCATTGTCCTTTTATTGATTTTATTCCAAGCCATAGTGTTTGTTAAAAATGTGTAATCACACAGGGCAAACCAAACGTTATTAGATATTGTATTGGAAGGCATTGTACCTAATACATTTCCCTATCCAATCTTTCCCAATTATTATTTTTTCCTTCATCTAGTCCAACAATACATAGTCAGATGAAGATAGAGCTATTATCATTTTTTCCAAAAAGAAATGCATTTAAGATTATTCTCCAGGAACAGTAGATATGATTTAAATTATATCCATAGTATTGACAAGAATTCTGAACAATGTCCAGTTTTCCCATTTTGTCTATCTATGGTTGCCAATCCCATCTGAAACCTATCCTGGAATTCCCCTTTCCCCTGCAAAAAGGACAGGTATGTTAAATACTTGCATATGTGTATGCATATATATGAAAACATCTGCATGCATATATCTACCAGAAGCTTTTCCCTCAGATGTTAATATATTGTTAATTGTCTATTAGATAACACCCTGTTTCTCCAACAATACGACCCACCTGAAAAATAAGCCTAAGTCTAATTTTTTTGTGGCGGCTAATATATGCCCTGCCCCAAAAGTAAGCCCTAGTGAAGGGCTGAGCGTGGCCAGCATAGGAGGCAGCCCTTCCTGCACCTCAAGGAGGTGATCCTCCTGTACCTCAAAAAAAATAAGACCTCCCTGAAACTAAGGCCAAGCGCTTATTTTGGGGGTCAAAAGAAAATAAAACCCTGTCTTATTTTCTAAGAAACATGGGTATGTATGATTTATAAAGAAGGGACATGGTGGCTCAGTGGCTAAGATGCTGAGCTTGTCGATCAGAAAGGTTGACAGTTTGGCAGTTCGAATCCCTAGTGCCGCGTAACGGGGTGTGCTCCCGTTACTTGTCCCAGTTTCTGCCAATCTAGCAGTTCGAAAGCATGTAAAAATGCAAATAGAAAACTAGGGATCACCTTTGGTGGGAAGGTAACAGCGTTCCGTGCACCTTCGGAGTTTAGTAATGCCGGCCACATGACCACGGAGACATCTTTGGACAGTGCTGGCTCTTCGGCTTTGAAACAGAGATGAGCACCGCCCCTAGAGTAGGGAACGACTAGCACGTATGTACAAGGAGAACCTTTACCTTTACCTATGATTTATAAAATTAATTTATTCCTTGATCATTATATGCCAACCATTCTCTATGTCACAATTAAACCATTCTCTTGAATAAAAACATATCACGCACACAGATAAACATTTCTAACAGCAAAGCAAGTGAGAAAAAAATGAGGTGGTGTTAGCAGAAAGGTAGCAGAATTAGGATGAAAAAGAAGTAAAAGGGGGAAACAAAATGACATGGATTTAGAATGCAGGGAAGAGATCATTGAATAAGAAAGGAAGGAAGAAGGACGGAAATCCTGTCAAAATATTTCAGAAAGAGTCCTGTAATGCTGACATGAAGTTTTGGAGAAAAAAGAGTTAAAATCCACAAGGTTAGCAGCCTCTCACAAGCAAGCTGGCTATATGCTAATCATGAATAACAGAATAACAGAGACGGAAGGGAGTTTGGAGGTCTTCTAGTCCAACCCCCTGCTCAAGCAGAAGACCCTATGCCATTCCAGACAAGTGGCTGTCCAGTCTCTTCTTAAAAGCCTCCAGTGATGGAGCACCCACAAGTTCTGAAGTCAAGCTGTTCCACTGATTAATTGTTGAATGTACAGTGTGACGCATCAAAAGCAGTACACTATTCAGCAGGAATACCTATAGCCATATGTACCTCTTGCTATTCCTTTTTTTCCCCAGAGGTTTTTCTGATGTTATATTCTGTGTTCATTTGCAAACTGGTATGTAGTTTCAAAGGAATCTGTTGGAAACATCACACTTCCCGCCTTTCCCCTCCCATCACTAAAGGTTTAGAAATGTTCAATCGGTATTGATAATGACATTTTTGCTTCTTCCGATTTCTATCTTCGTATTTCCCCCCCATTTCTTTGAAGGGAAAGCACTGCCAATATTATTTTACTGAAACATACCCTGAACATATGGTTGAATATTAATTGATTGTAGGTCTAATCCAAGAAATTACAGCGATATATGATTTTTTAAAAGCTTAAATGGAACCATACAAAATTAGTTAAGGCTGTTATACTTCAAATATATAAATTATAAGTTACAATAATCATGTCATTTTTTTACCAATATCAATTATTTCAATGTTGTCTAGGAATTCTGGAGACTGATGCCAGCACGACTGGAAGGCATTAATTCTATGAATACTGATTCAGACAATACATTTCTATGTAAATGGCAAATCTTTAACCTGATTAGGGTTTTGTATAGTTCTCTTTTGTACAGTTTTCCTGAGGCTAGGCAGAGGTGGTGAGCTACTAGTTTCCTCTTCTTGGTGGACAGGATTCATTTTCAACAATTATTTGGTGATTATAGTTTGCTACGATTTCCCAGTACTGTGAATTTGACAAACATGACTAAGCACAAAATGGCCTGCTTAAAAAAAAAATGATGGGAAGAACATTGCTAAAGAAGACATACAACTTTACACATTTTGCATGACTATACACAAAGAAATTACATTAAATGCATGCTGTAATCATGCAACCAAAATGGTATAGCATCAACATTCTAGGTACCTAGAAAGGCAGCTGAAGAAATTAAGTTTTCATTCTTTTCTGCTTTTCCCAAATAAAAAAAATCTTGTGATTGTTCCATTATAATCATTTCCCTGCTTCTACCACTTTCAAATGCTGATAAGGCAGGCTTAGTTACAATTACAGTATATATTCCTATACCCAGAACACAAATGAAGGCAATCTAGGCTTGGTTTCCTGCTCTTAACAAATTACAGATGGGAATTCTGATTGCTGCTATAACATCTGCTACTCCCATCTTCAAGTGTGAATGTTTCAGATCAACCACAGACATCCAGATGTGCTCTGTTCCAAAAACCCATGCATTCTATAGGAAATTATTTGTCTTGTTGCAAACATTAAAATGCATTTAATCATGCAGGAGTGACCTAAAATGTACTAGATGTATTAAAGAGATGCTTGAGGTAGACTTCAAGCACCTGGGTTCAGGCATATTCTATTTGCTTTCAGAAGTGGAAAAGCTGTGAGAATAGAGTCTTAAAACTCTCTGTAAAATGCTAAAAGTAAAAAAAAACTAAAGAAGCATAACCCTTCTAATTCTTAAGTAACAAAAACCATTATAGTCTTTACAAAATGGCCCAAAATTCCTATAAAAAGGTGATCAGGAGACAACTTCAGGGCACATATAAAAGAACAGGCCATGCTCTATCCCTATTATCTCTTTTCATGTTATAATAATTTTAAATGATTAGAAATGAGAACATATGGAATATTTGCAAGGAATATCTCAACAAAGCTTTGTTTACTAAGTTAAACAAAGTTAATTCTTATTGAGCTTCTCTGAATATGAAACTTTTTTTATGTAAATTGCAGTCGCTGGATAGAGTCCCTTTACTTGAGTTCCTTTTTTAAAGGCTGAAATACTGTTTCACTGTTTTTACAGCTAGCTAGTTGAATATAGTCAGAGAATATGAATGGCACTTCTATACCCCTGTAGGGAAATGAGTTTTTCCCAGGATTCACAGCCACATTACCTGTGATCGTCACCCAATCCTATCCACAGGTGGTGTTCCATTACTTTTGTAAGCACTGAATGCAGAAGTGCCAGTACTGGTTTACTGGTGAAATATTTAAAGATGAGAGATTGAATTCTTACTTCCTGCATACAGAGTTGACCATTTTTTTTGGAAAATGTAATATTGTTGTCCCAAATATTAATATTGTTGTCTATACTGGATTTTCTTTTACAGATCTAACTCTTATTTTAAAATGTAATATTGTCCTAAATATTAATATTGTTGTTTATACTGAATTTTCTTTTACAGATCTAACTCTTTTAAATTTGTTCAAGGATGCTATTATATCAACCATTATAGCTGCCCAGAGTCCTTCGGGAATGGGGCGGCATATAAGTTGTATTAATAAATAAATAAACCATGTTGAAATTGAGATTCATCTGAAAATCTGAGCAGCTTTGGCACATAAAATAGTATGACATTGTTCTTTCTTGGTCAACAAAAATGCTTTTAGATCCCAACTGTACTTTTTTGAGGAATAAACTTTTAAAATATGATTAAATCAATCCTTTGTATTTCCAGGAAAAAAAAGTTGGGAATCCCAAATGGAACATTTCTTTAATTAGAGTTACATGGCTACCAATTCTGAAAGACACATGGTAGCTTACTTAAAAATTCAATAAAAACAAACTTTCAGAATGCAGATACAAAAATGAAACAATGGGAGAAGGAGAAGGAGAAGGAGAAAGAAAAGGAGAAGGAGAAGGAGAAGGAGAAGAAGTTGCTCAGAGTTGGTGGTGATGCACTGTTTGGCTTTTTTTCTTCTTTGTTGATTTTGTATCCAAGACCTTCAGTAATAACTGCACCTGTTTAGAACATCAGTTGATTTGTTTCTTGCAGTGAGCTGATACTTATATTCAATATTGCAATCATCTCCTCATCTCCTAGTGCCTATGAACTTTTCATAGCAGTGTGCTAAGACAACCTATCAGTTTCTTTTATAAATCCTATTGAACCCTAAACATATTGGCTATTTTCAAAGTAGCAAAGGGTTCTAAGTGGTATTTTCTCACCAGATCCAACAAGACTCCAGCAGATGCTTAAAGTTTCGAGCAAACTATATGGTTGTATTCAGAACCACAGTTAAGGACAGTTCCATTTTAATATTTACACTGAGGAATGTAATGCTGAAACAGCTCTACAAGCAGTGTTAAATAGATGCATAAATGCGTCAACACAAGACTATACATATTAACCATTGATCTCAGTGGAAATTAATCTTTCCCATTGCCCCACACACACACTTGTCAAAGAATGTACACTCTCTTTCACCCAACAACCAAGCAAGTTCTTTAAAAAAGCAGGAAATTTTCAGAGCGCAATCACATTCACATGATTCAGCAATTTGAGTTGTCTTAAATACATTTACACACACACACACACATTCTCATGGAGTTGTTTTCACACACTTGCATTGATTCCTTTTACCCTCTTTCTTGCTGACCCCATCCAAATCCAGATGGGCTGTTCATTGATTCTTTGGTTCTACTAGTCCCATCCATTCCCAACTGATTCTCACTGGGTGCTCTTTACCTTCTTGGCTTCAACTCCCGAGAAGTTTTGTC